>JAHBCN010008081.1:0-40484 GCA_019359885.1 Listronotus oregonensis
AAACATTTGGACACACACTACAGTTGCCTTAGTCTTTCCAAATTTGAATTTAAAAAACTCCGATTTGGAAGCGGTTTATCTGGATGTGTTACCTGAAATTACCCAGACAGCCAAGGGGCCCCCAAAGGCCATCAGTTCTAAAAGTTAATTTCAAACTAGTGGGGACTGTATACAGGCCCTGGATAAAGTCGGCTGGGCAAAAAAACTTAGGTAGCCTGGGTACCAGGCCAGGAGGGCCACCCAGGTAACGAAAAAACCGACGACCTAGCCAAAAGAGGTCAGCCATGGAAATGATAGGCCCTGAGCCATTCTGTGAAATCTCGGCGGCCTCCTTAAAGCATCTATTAAAAGTAGGGTGAGAGAGTTTCAAAGCTGGTGGGTACAAACACAAAGAAAAAGAAAAGCAGTCTTAAGACCTGCTCGGCCAAGTTTACCTTGGACCTACTGCGCCACAGTCGTAAAGTCGTAAGGATAACGGTAGGTCAACAAAAGGACATTGAAAACTCAACAAGCACCTGGAAAGAACAGGCCTGGTGGAGGATAGCCTGTGTAGGTTCTGCCAAGAGGCTGAAGAAACAGCCGTACATGTGTGGTGCCACTGCAAAGACTATGTAGGCTTAGATTACTAGGCTGGTGAGGAAAAGCCAAAACCGGCAAGATATATGGAGTGGCCAGTGTCAAGTTTTGAGTCTAGTTAAACGACGGGCAGTACTCTAAAGAACAAAGAAGAAACCACAAAAAACTGGTAAGGTTGCAGTGGTGGAGGTCATTTTTGCCATCTCCGCTCAAATAATCTAATCTAATCTAATCTACCTGAAATTGGGCGAAGGCATCTCTTCAACTTAAACCACCCACATGTAAAAAAATCAGTTCAACTCTGTCTTGTGGAGTAATTTCATTCATTTTGGCAAAAAAGGACACTTTTTAACAACAACTAAATTACAATATGACGTTCTTTTCAAATAATAGATTTACTCATTTTTTCCCAAGCCTACTATTGTCATGTAGCTAATTCACATTGTGTTCGCTGTTAGTCAGTAACTCAATTCTTTTTAGTCTTTATTGCCTAATCATTCAAAAATGGCTACTCCAATAAAAAATGGTATATGAAGGTTTTTGTAGAGAACTTTAAAATCTATTAAACGGTAATGAAAAAACGCGGTGTTGCCATTAAAAAAATACCTTTTTTAATTTGTTGCAAAAACTAGCAACGCTGAAAAATATTTTTTGCGATTTTTCTTAATTAGGTTATTTTAAACAACTTTGCTTTTGGAACTAATGCCCTAACTGTTCAAATAAAAGAAATAGAATATGTCAAGTTTTAAAAAATTTACCCTGTATTTGTCTTTTTGCCTTTGTCAAGCTATTGTCATTGTCAGATATAATTTTATTTAAGTTAATTAAGGCCTCTATCTTCAAAGGTTTATTTTACCTATATGTAACCTGTCTCGTTGTTTTTGAACCTAGTCGTAAATTGTAAGCCAGTCACAGTCAAATCACATCGATATACAGCTACAGATTCAAAGTTTATAGAACAAGAAATTCACAAGCTATTAAAGGAGAACATTATTGAATTAGGTGACTCTCCATGGCGTGCACAGGCCTTAGCAACTACCAGCAGAAATCATCAAAAGCAAATGGTGATTGACTATTCACAAACGATTAATAAATTTACACTTCTAGATGTATATCCACTTCCTAAAATTGAATATATTGTTCATCGGGTCGCTCAGTATGAAGTAGTTTCCACTGTTGCTATTCGCTTACCATCAGATTTCTATTAGAGAAAATTAAAAGAAATTTACTGTCTTTAAAGCTTGTGGGTAGACTTTATCAGTTTAGAAGAATTTTACTAATGGTGTCGCATCTTTCCAACGAACTTTTGATAATATTATTAGAAACAAAGGTGTGCATGACACATTTGCATTTTTGGACGATGTCGCGATCTGTGGGATAAGTCAATCGCATAATGATAAAAATTTGAAACTCTTTATGGATACTGTTACAAAATATAACTTAACTCTAAACCAAGAAAAATGTATCATTTCTTCAAACGTTATAAATCTCCTTGGATACACTACCACAAAAAAACCAAACTATCCGACCAGACCCTGATTCATTAGGACCACTTTTGGAACTACCAAGTTTTCCATTGTCTGAAGATACAATTCTTGTTTTGGAAAAATTTAAAGAAGATATATCAAATGCTGTAGTCTCATCAATTGATGATCACGCCATGTTCACAGTAGAAACATGTGTTTCAGAGTTCGCCATTGGTGCGCAATTTTCTCAGTTTAGTAGACCTGTAGCATTTTTCTTACGTACTCTTTGTAAAACAGAGCAAAATCATTTACCAGTAGAGAAAGAAGCTTACGCAATTGTGGAAGCATTGAGAAAATGGACTTCCTTGTAACAAAGCATTTCAGGCTTGAAAGAAAAGATTTTAAGATGGCTTTTGGAGTAATCATGTTTCCATTATGACATCATTTATAGACATGGAAATAAAAACAATGTAGCTGATACCCTGTCGGGATTTGTTCTGCAACGCAGAACATCAAAGCCCTCTATGAACATCATGATGCCCTATGCCATCCTGGAGTTACTCAGTTTTATCATTGAATCCGTTGTCCACATTAACCATTTTCTATTGAAGATGTTCGAAAAGTAACAGCATCATGTGCAGAATTAAAGCCAAAATTTCACAAGAATCAAGATGTTCTCATAAAATCGAACTCATCTTTTGAAAGGCTAAATATTGACTTCAAAGGTCCAGTGCCATCTTCAACAAATAACCATTTTCACTGGAAATGATAAATTTTCAAGATTACCGTTTGCTTTCCCATGTTCTAACATGACTTCAGCCACTGTAATGAAATCTCTTAGTCAGCTATTTGCAATTTTTGGCATGCCATAATACATGCACTCTGACCGGGAAACATCACTCATCTCTCAAAAATTAAAGTCATTTTTAGATTCTTATGGTATAGCAACTAGTTGCACAACAGCATACAATCCGCAAGGAAACGGTCAGTCTGAAAGATACAATGGTATTATATGAAAAACAATCCAGCTTGCTTTGAAGAAGAACCTTAAAATAACCCAGTGGGAACTAGTTTTACAAGATGCTCTTCATTCTATAGGATCTTTGTTGTGTACTGCTACCAACTGCACCCCTCACGAAAGAATGTTCGACCACTTGCGTCGATCTACCACCGAAGGACTAACAATAAGTAACCATCTGCATATTCTAAATTGAAAGACAGTATAAGCCCAAAGTAATAATTTTATTGTGTTATGACCTGTTATAAAACACCTTTTAATCACAACTTTAAAATTGTTGCATAGGTACACAAAAAGAAGTTGACCATTGTTTTATCTTAAACCCAGATTTGTGTTTCCAAACTTAAATAGAAATAACACGGACAAATAAGTTTATACAAGGGGAATATCAAGATATCGCCTGAACGTGACTAAGCCATTGTCTGGACCATATTTGACAGCTCTTTATCTCGGGAACTAAATGAACAGAAAAGTAAAGTAACTCAATTACATTAAATCAGGGGTGAACTGTAGAAAATGTAGCGTTTCTTAGTTCTTTTACAGCCTTAAGTAATGTTATTTTGTGGTAATAAAGTACTGGTAAGTTGGATGAACCCCTTTTTTTAAATTTTTTATTTACCTGTAATACGTCATCTTATAAAGAAGATATATAAAAATCAATAAATATATATATATATATATATATATATATATATATATATATATATATATATATATATATATATATATATATATATATATTTTTCCTTGTTGAAAATTTAAAAATAAAAGAATTTAAAAAATAAAAATAATGAATACGTCATTGGGTAAGTTTTGCTTATTGCAAAAATTACGGATATTCCAAAAGGATGTGGCTAAGAGAAGTACATGTATTGGGGATCAAAAGCTGTAAGCCAAGACACAATAAAAGGCTCCGAGAAGATAAATCAAATTTTGTAAAGTCAAAGTGAGATTTAAATACTTGGTGCCATCTAACCGACTAACCCAATACAATCAGTAAAGCATATTATAAAAAATGTTAAAAAGTACCATCTGGTGAAAATGGCGATGATTTTAAAAAAAAAGCAAAAGACACCTTAACAAAAAAAAATCCCCCATTAGTTCACGGGTTTGTGAATTACAAAGAGGTAGTTTTATCATGTCTCGTCAGGCGGCGTTAAGCGAAACTGAAAAGTAAATGAAGTAAATAACAGTATTTTCACCCCGCAAATTATCTTGGCAAAGAGGTTCTTAAGCTTGTTGTATAATATAAAAATAAAAAGGGGGAAGTTTTATGGCTCAAGAATTGAAAAGTAAATACGTCGTTAGAGATATACTACGGACAATTAGCAAAAAGCAAAAATTTAATGACGTATTTACTTTTCAGTTCATTAAAGCCAGAATACTTAAGAAATATGAGACTTAAAAAAAAAAAGATGATATAGAAATTTAAGTTTTCTCACACTTCTGTAAATATCAGAACAAAAAATTTGATAAAATTAAAAAACTTTAAAGAACTTTCAAAACATTAAATTATCCAAAGGGAGATCTTTATTAAGAAGCTCTTAAATTAAGTGTTACTTAGAATTTTTTCGCTATAACAATTAGATTTTTATTGCAACTTAACTAAGAGTATGAAAGAGGCGGCAACGTTGCATTTTTTTAATTTGAACTTTTCATGTTTAAACTCATGCTCATCTTCAATTTGTTTGCAAGCACTTTGAAAAACGTAAGAAAAGATATTTAATATTGCAGATGTCCCTAGTAATGCGCAGAGCTGTCGGTAATTAAATTAAAATAATTGAAAAATCCTATTTAATTACTTCTCAGTAAATAAATTACTTTAATTCAGTTAGTTGTCAAAAAAGGTAATTGTATTAGGATTATCAATTAATAGGATAATGTTATCGTAATTGATTTTCACGAACCCCCAAGTAATTCAATTATTTATAAAGTAATTTATTACTTAGAAATCAATTCAATTACCGAATAAATAATTGAATTACTCCAAAAAAATTCTTCCTTTATAGAAAAACTGCCGGAATTTTGGCCAGCCAGAAAAAGCATCTTGAAACACGGCGGGCCGCTTTGAGTCCGGCGAACGCCACCTTCGCGCCGATTTCGTATGTTTTGATTAATGTTTACCGCCACCGTTTATAAACTTTTTGGAAAAAATTGTTGACGTTTGGGGTAGGACAAAAAGAAATTTTTGTTTTAGAGTCATTTAATACTGAACTTCCGGAAAAAGTTGAAAGTGTGACGTGCGCGTATAAATATTTTATTTGTTTAATATATCGTGTTTAATTAATGTGGTAATTTATTTAGGGTAATTGCTAAAATATTAATTTCTTTAGTTTTAAGATAATGGAATTACTTTTAAAAAAAAAATTGGTAATCGTAATTCACTACGTAATTGATAATTGTAATTGAATTACTTTTTAAAAGTAATTGCGACAACTCTGGTGATGTGGAGGTAGCTGCTCAAATTGCAATATCGAGACTAATTCCTGAAAAACCGAAATCAAAGTACAATTTGATTTATTAAAAATTCAATAATTAATATTTGTTCAAATTTTCTTTTGAAAATAGTGAGAAAGGACTTCGCATCTAGTTTTGAAAAGTAAAAGTTTCAATACGCCGGTTAGTTTTGAAAAATGGCACTTGTTATGTCCAAATTAGACATTGGAAAAAAGTATTTCTGCAAGCGGCCATAAGGGACTTAGGACTGGTAAATAAACAGGGTCGTCATGCATTTAAAGCCTAAACTAATTTTAAAAAAAATATTTTTGCGGAAATAATAATTAAAAAATACCAGTTCCCGCGAGAAAGTAGAATGTAATTTATAATAAATGTACAAAAAGTCAAAGTCCTGTTAATGCAGGAAAAAGCAAAATGCTAGGCTAACGATTTGTTTTTCGAATGAAAGTAATGAAATAAATTACAAATTCATTCATCGTCCCACATTATGCTAACAAACCAAAAGTTTTTGTGTTCGCTATACGCTTCACATGCGAGCGTTTTGCATTTCACACACACAATGCTCATTGTGTGAATAATTATCGTAATCAGTGAATTCCTTCACGCCTGCTTTTAAAAAAACCCCCCCCGGCCGGCCCAACTATTGTTCAAAAAATTTTTTGGGTTTTACGTTGTTCGGGTTTTTAATTTTTTAATTACGCTATTTTGGATTTATTGTAAGTTTTTTTTCTGTGGTGAAAATTGTGTCATTGTTTGTTGATAAACAACGTGTTTTACGTAGTAATACATTATTTAATTTATTTAGTCGATGCTATTTTTATTTCTCTAGTGTTTTATTCGATATAGCTAAAGAAATCATACTTGACTAATAGATCAAGTCTTATCTGTAAAAAAACAAGAGTTGTGGAATGTACAGTAACGGCCATTAAATCTTGGGAATTTTTTTTTTCCCTTTGGGAAAATTTTTTCCCCTTCTACTGAATATAAATACCTGTTGAAAAACCTAAGAAAGGAGGGAGGTGTCCGTTTTAAGTGTATAAAAATATTTTTTAAAATGCCAAACTTAACTTTCGATCAAAAAATATTTACTATTCATTATATTGAGAGAGGTTGGCCAGAAAGTCCCAAAGAGTACTATTCATTTTGTTAAAAAACAATGGCAGGAGAAGAGTTGGAAGTGGTCGTCTTAAACTATCGAATCAAGAACAAGACAATAGGTAATTTTTTGAGAAGCCAACCATTTAAATCTGTAGTTACAGCAAAAACGGAAAGCAATTTCCAGCATCGGTTAGAACTGTAAGGCAATGAATAAGGCAAATATCCGAATTGCGCTGCCACCCGGCAGCCTTAAAATTGTTTTTAACAAATGCAATTAAAGAACAAAGCATTGGATTTGCTCTACAATTTCACTTGGAACATCGGATTTTTGTGGGAAAATATAATATTTACCGTTGAAAAAGTGTTTCAGTCGTGCTACAATGGGATACTTAAGGTATACAGGGCCCAAGGAACAGGTTTTGATAAAAAATATACCCAGAAGGACAGAAGTAGTGGGTGATTTTCGGTTTATGTTTGGTAGTGGCTGAGTGCACAAGGACTTGGTGTATGTTATTTTATCGAAGGAAGGTTCAATGTGGAGGCCTATATAGATCTACTACAGAATATCATGTACTGGATCGATTTCCGGACAGAAATTTTCTTTCAGCAAGATAAGTGTCCTGTTCATATGGCTCGGCAAGTCGATGAATTGATGAAAGAGCAGCGTGTCAGGGTTTTACCGTGGCCCGCACGTAGTCCGGATTTAAATGTTATGGAAAATGTTCGGGGCTTATTGGTTAAAAAAATATAGGGAAAATGAGTTTAGGCCGCGAAATGTAAACGAACTTAAGAATAAAATTTTAAAGGCGTGGAATGAGTTACGAGGAAATCCGGACTACGCCCGGGCTTTATTCCATTCGATGCCTTGGAGGCTAAACTCTGTCTTAAAAAAAACCGGGACAGCAATAAAATATTAACTTTGTATGGAATGATATTTAATTAATTTAATAATTAATATTATTTATTAATCACTTTATACACTTTTTAACTTTTATTACAAAAAGTTAAGCTCAAAAAAGTTTTTTGTGTATTTCTATCTTCTCTTCACTGTAATTTCTTATGGAAATTGCCATTAATATACACTTTTTAAATAGGTGAAATTAATATTTTAAACTTTGTATGGAATGATATTTAAGTTTGTTTGAATTTATTAAATTGTTAATTAATTTATTAATTTCACCTATTTAAAAAGTGTATATTAATGGCAATTTCCATAAGAAATTACGAGTGAGAGAGAGACAGAGAATACACAAAAAACTTTTTTGACGCATTACCACATTTTGTAACAAAAGTTTAAAAAGTGATATAAAAAGTGATTAATAAATAAGTGCCAACCCTTAAAAATGTATTTTCTGTATGATGAAAACATGAATTAAATTATTTTTAAAAATCCACGTAAATAGTTGCATTTGATTAGATTTGAAACAAACAGTAAATTTTACATTCAACATTTCCTTTATTTTTTAAAATACGCCCGTGGATTTTTATATTAGTTTTAAGAGCTTCTGATATGCCAGAACAAATAATGCATCCCTTAAAAAAAAATCTTTAACAGATCATTTCTTATAGAAATTGCCATTAATATAAATTTTTCCAATAAGTGCAATATAATATTTGTTTTGGGACCTTATAAGCTCTTAAAATCTGTAATTAAAAAGTTAGGGCCGTATTAAAAAATAAAACAAAGTTGATAATGGCAGCTCAACGAAGACGAAACGTTCAAAAAGAGTCATAAAAAATTAAAATTATATCGCGAATATTCGTTTTTTAAGTCTAAATTATTCGTAATTTTTAAACTTTGAAGGTGGAATTTTAATCAGCATCCAATTGCATAACTTTGCCTCCATTTAACCGACCTCCCATCTCTTCAAGTTTCCGAGATCCCAATGATAAGGCCCGAATTTGGGACACCCTGTACATAACATGTAAAAAAACTCGAAACAAAAATATTTTTTTTCAGTATATATCGTCAATAACCTATCATAAAACTAGGAAAAACTGATTTTTGTAAAAGGTCATTTTTCTAATAAAGCATCATTACGTTTGAACACATAATTTAATATTTAGTTTTAATTCTTATGGATTCTTCAGTTCAACAACGAGTTTTTTTGCGTAAAAACATAAATAGAAACTTAATAGAAGATGATGAAGCGACAGTACATACCGCTAAAAACTCTAAAGCCGGTCCCAGACACTACGTGTATTCGGCGAACATTCGGTATTCGAGCTTATTCGCGTAGCGTGTGGGAGCCCTACCTTCGACGAAGATTCGTACTTCGTCAT
The DNA here is from genome assembly GCA_019359885.1 of Listronotus oregonensis. NCBI lineage: Eukaryota > Metazoa > Arthropoda > Insecta > Coleoptera > Curculionidae > Listronotus > Listronotus oregonensis. The sequence continues at coordinate 8,899 of JAHBCN010008081.1, forward strand.
TTTCCAGGAGGCTCTCGGTAAACTGGCACGAATGAAAGAAGCTCGTAGTACGGCGAAGTGCCGAGTAGTTAACTTCGGCATCGCTCCCAGACGCTACGGCTTTGTTTATATGTTTTTTTGCTTTAGCGCACCCTTGTGTTGCATTGGTGGCGGGTTGATTTGTTTTTTATTTGCTGAAATGTAATGGGGCAACGAGTTAACGTTAGAGTATATATAAAAATGAACCTGCAATTTGGAACCCACAGATTCCAGAACATAAGAATAGAAATAAAGTGGCTGATGCCTGGAATAATATTAAAACAAAGTTTAGCGTGGAATGCTCGGTTGTAGAATTGAAAAAAAAGAAAGACTCTTTGATGGCAATGTTTCGCCAGTTCATAAAAAGTCAAAACAAGTTTAAAGACGAGTGCTGGCAGGGATGACGTTTATAAACCTGCCTAAATCTTCTTCTTTCCCGTTCTTTTTTCCTATTTTGCAATAATAAAACACTGCTGAAAATCACACAACTAGCAGCGACAACCATCTGCTCCTTATCACTGTCCATTTTGAACTGCAACGCCACGCCACTGAAAATCATGACTTCGGCTTCTCTACTACGGGAAATATTTGTCAGTGGACGCATTTTTATAATAAAGAAGCGTGTGCATGGGAGGGTGGCCGAAGGTGTAGTGAATAGTTCGAATATTCGCACATTCGCCGAACATTCGCCAAATGCACGTAGTGTCTGGGACCGGCTTAAAAGAGTTCTGCAAGAAGTGTTTAATGGCCGACTCATTTGGGGATTAAAATTGGCTTTTAAGGTCCCCAAACTTAACTGCAGCAGACTTTTTTCTGTGTGGCTATTTAAAGTCAAAGGTCCAGAAAACATCCAAGATCTAAAGTCCAAATTCCTAAAGAGGTCCAGTAAATACATCGGGTTTTCCTTCATCGTATAATGAATCATTTCTTGTCAAATCTTGAAAAGTGCATTGAAGTTAATGGCACTTACTTAAAAGACGTAATTTTTAAATGCTTGGATAAGTCGTATGTTATAGTAAATTTCAAAGACTGAATTGTAATTAAGTGTAATAAAATGTTAATTTTATTAAGTTTTAATAATTTTACTGAGCAATTAAAATCGGTAGTCTATTATGGGGAACCCGGTATATTAGGCTTGTTGCAAAATAGGAATAAATAAAAAAATAATACTTTTTTGCCTCGATTTTTTGGGCCCTTAGATTTCTCAGAGGTCCTTCATATTCGGCCACTTAATAAAAGGATTTCCTATATAACAAGTTGGCTCAAATCGACCAATTTTGACGTCAGAGCCAGTCATTAAATTTAACACATGCATTTTCCGGACACCTTGTATAATCTCCTAAAGCCTAAACTTCCGGAACACAAGATACTTCTTTTCAGATAAATTTTCCGCTCTAGTCCATGTTTATTACCTCATTAAAATCAGAAATTCTCGAATCTCCCCGTATAAAAAGAACACACACTCAACATAAGACCGTTGAGATAGTAAAGAATGTAAAATCGCTGTAAGAGACAACTTATTAGGTTTATTTTCCAAGCTGTCAGCTCACTCGCCTTGCCTCGGGCTACAAATGTAAGAATTTTATTCGTTCTTTTATTTTTAATTAGGGATACTATGCATGACCGGACTGTATTTCCGATAACCTTATTTCGCTTGCGATAATTATTTAATAAACGAACTCAGGATAGTCACTTTTCTGATAGAACGTGGTCCTCTAAGGAGTCACATAAAAAGGATGGAAGAGACTTACTGCAAGCATTAGTAATAAAATTTTACGGAATGGCTTAAGAATCGTAAACCATAAGCGCGCTGGTATATTATGTATCTTTATATATTTATATATCTATATATATATATATATATATATATATATATATATATATATATATATATATATATATATATATATATATATATATATATATATATAATATATATATATATATATATATATATATATATATATACAGTGCGTTTTTTTTTAAGACGGCCATAGGATTTTACATGGTAAATATTCCACTCCATGTTAGGTCCACTTCCACTACTACTCATAGCTAAAAATTGAAACAGGTGTAACTTCAAGGTTGAGGAATATTTTACATTAACATTTGTACCAAAGTAACTTCACAAAGTATTAAAAAAATGATTTATTTTCCAATAAAATATAGTTTTTAGTATCCTTGTATATCAAAAAATGTTTTCACTGTCACATGTCAGGAAATGTCATTCATATTTCTACAGGAATAAATAAAACCAAAAATCGTGTTTATTATAAAAACTTCTGTAAAAGGCTATACTACAACATGCAGTTTAAACCGCAAATAATCCTGCACATTTTTTAGTTAGAAAGCTAAATCGTAGGAAAAAAGACCGCAACAAGAAAAAGGGGAAAAGCATTATTTCTTTATATGAAATAGGTCAAGTATTAACAAATTAAAGGTGTTGTTTTAAAGTTTTAAAACCAAAATTTATAGCCCTAGTCAGCGTGTTCAGATTTCCCTTTAACTAGTTCTTCTTTACAGAGCCCGTTCAACTTTTTTTGATATTTATTCGGTTTTTTGGAAAAGGGTTCCAATTTGTATTGGAGATTCAAGGATAGTTTTAAACCCTTCTCCCTCCCATTAAAATTCCGGCCAGGGGGCCCTTAAGCTTGAATTTCCTTTTCTCCCGGGACTCAAATTGTTTTGCACCGCAGACGTCTGCCCCCAAAACGCTTTTTACCCCCTATTAACCTTAAATGGAAAACCAAATTTAGGCCTACTTTTTGGGCCCAAAAACTTTTTTAGACACAAAGTTTTTTGCTGGATTTATTGACAAAAATTTTATTAGTAAACTTTTTAAAAACTTTTAAGTTACTTCGATTATTAAAGACTTTAGAAAACTGATTTTAGGAAAATAACAGTCCAAAAAAAAAAAAACCAAATTTAAAATTTATTTTTTTTATTTTTAAAAACGTATTTTTGGAAAAAATCCTTCCCCCTTATTATAATATATATAAATATAATTAAATTTTATATTATATATAATTACTGCCGGTCCTTTTTCCGGAAAAACCATCTTTTTACCGTAGAAAAACCCGGTTTAAACCGGGTTTCCCTTTTAAAAGGGAACAAACGAAAAAAGCCCCCACAACTCCACTGAAAATTTTTTTTTGAACCTTTTACTGCCCCGGTATTAAAAAAGGACATTAAAAAACAACAAATATTTGTCAGCAATGACTATGGTTTTTCTTAATAAACGCTGGCTAAAATTTCCTAATGGAATGACAAAATTTGAATAGGATTTTAAAATATATTTTTGGAAAATAAATCAATTTTTATTTTAATTGGAAGATTATTTGGGCTGGTAAATTTCCAACCGAAGTTCGTTACCTTTAAGCCTGAAGTTATAAGTCCTAACTTTGGAGCGGTATTTACCTTTAAAACTTGGCCTTTAAAACGCCCTAATACCTTAATTTCAAATACCCACCCCGAAAATTTGAATATTAAAATTTTTGGTTTCGGTAATAATTTTAATTTTCTACTGGATTTATCTTACTCTGCTTATTTTCGGAAAAACCCGCCCCGTAAAAATTTGTGTTTTTTTAATGGTTGGTATGTTAAAAAAAGGGCCACCCTCCCTTATATATAATATATATATATATATATATATATATATATATATATATTTTATATATATATATATATATATAATATATATATTATAAAAGGGGAGATGCATTAATTTAACCATCACACACACAAGACACACACACGTAAACCCCTATAAAAAATAAGCAAAGTAAATAATAAAATATTAGGATGAAAATGGGATAATTTTAGTTGAACAACACAAAAAATTGGAATACCTTTAAAAAACCTTATTGAATTAAATATATAAGTGCTTTTTTTTAAGAGGGCCATGGGATTTTACAGTAAATTTTCCCACCATGTAGGTCATTCCATACTACTTCAGCAAAAATTGAAAAAGTGTAACTTCAAGTTGAGGAATATTTTTACATTAACATTTGCCAAATAATTTACAAAGTATTAAAAATTGATTTTTTTTCCCAAAAATATAGTTTTACACTCATATCAAAATTTTGTATGTAAAGATATAGGAAATTACCATTTTATTAAAGAAAACTACAATTCTGACAAACTATTTTTAATTTTATAAAAATGTCCTTTTCACATCCAGAACAGAAATGGTTTAAAATTTACATAAGGGAAGTCAGTCGAAAATTTATAACTTGTGCAGCTTATCCAGATCGTCCTGTTCTAGTAAAGAAAACCGTACAGCGATGCATCGAAGTTACAATACGGGTTTAGAAATACCGTACCAGCAGAAGCCAATGTGCCAAAGAAAATGGGCTGCCGCCGTCAGGAAAATCCATCGACAAATCTAAGTCAGCTTGCGGATAGTTTCACAGGGTTCTAGGAGTAGCTGCTATAAGGCTTTAAAGCAGGAAAAATTCAAACTATAAAGTAAGGAATGTTCAAAAGCTACCCAGGATTATTTGCCCGAATGGAATTCTGTGAGTACTGGATGGATAGAATCAATACTAATCCAAATATTTCGAATCTCATTCTTTTACGGAGAAAGTTCTTTTCTACCGAAGGAACCGTAAACAAACAAAACACAGGATATGGCTCTGAAAATCCCTACAAATCACCAGAGCATCTCAATGGCGGAGGGTTAATGTTTGGGCAGGAATTTTAGGAAATAGAATTATTGGCCCGTATTTCATAGATGGTACACTAACAACTGATAAATATTTAGAACTTTTTAGAAAACAGAGGGTCATCTGACCACAGGAAATAGAATAATATTTCAGCATGATGGAGCGCCCGCTCATAGTGCAGCTGTAGTCACAGAATATTTAAAATTGTTTCCAGGTAGCTGGATTGACGATTTGGCCCTTTAAATGCCAGCCGAAGTCCAGATATCTCGCCGTTAGATTACTTTACTGGGATATTTGTCCTCAAAAGTCTTTGATGATGTGAGAGAGAGGCCTGAACCATCGAACAAAGTTAGAATATCGAGGCTTCACGCGATATCACACCAGCAATTATGCAATGTAAGAAGACATTTTTACGATTCTCTTGGATACTGCTTAGCAGTAAATGTGGTCACTTTGAACAAAACATTTAAATACAACACCTAATGTATTTAGAATTATGTTTTTATTATCGTTGTTATATATATATATATATATATATATATATATATATATATATATATATATATATATATATATATATATATATATATATATATATATATATATATATATATATATATATATATATATATATATATATATATATATATATATGTATATATATATATATATATATATATATATATATATATATATATATATATATATATATATATATATATATAAGGGTCCCTGCACACACCTCCCGTCTTATGTAGCTCATTTATTATTCACTGTAAAATTTTCTTATTTTTCAGACATTACCTTTAACACACAGTGCATTTCAGGAAAATAATTTTGGTTATACAGGGTGTCACAAAAAAGTGTGACGTCACTATGGTACATTTTTAAAATGCAATGCTCTTATTTTTGTATATTTAGGTACCTCTTGTGGTCATTTATATTCCTCTAAAATTTTGTCAACATCTGTTTAGTAATTTAAGAGAAAAAAAAATAAAAAATAAAAAAAACTGTTTTGCACCATTGAATTTAAAAATAAATAAAAATACTAATAGTGCTTTATTAATAGAACTAAACAAGGAACTTGTTAAGTAACGTAATTTCAGTCCTTAGGTCATGTTTTGTTATTGTTACCCTGTTATAGTGTTACAGTTACCAAAATGGCTTGTTTAACAACACGTGCAACCTCGGCCATTTAATATTAAACGATAGTGTTAAGCAAGAGTTATTACAACTAATGGCAATAAATAAAGATCGTTACACAAATTTCGTCATTGATGATATAGCGTAAAAACGCAATATTAGTGTGCATCGGCTGCCACCTTATCACTGCGAACTCAACCCCATAGAACTTATATGGACGCAAGTGAAAGGTGAAGTTGCCAGAAACAATACAACATACTCTAATTATAAAACGAGACTTAAATAATTTAGGAAGTGATAGTTCCTTAAGTGATCTCTCAGATGCGGAAAATTGCTAAAAAGTAGATGTGAGTAATACATTAAATATGATATGGATTCTGTACCCCAAAGCCAGATTATGGCAAGTTCAAAAAATCAACTTTTCAGTAAAGTCATTTCATTGAATTATTTTTAAAAATTTTAAATCATAAAATACTATTTTTTTGAATTAAGAAAATGGTTTATGTTTGATTTAGTCTTGAGTATTGGAGTAAAGAGAATATAATACTAATGTAAGATTATTTTTCATTTTGGTGACGTTTTCACATTTAATTAGTACTTAACTTAATGTTCATTGAAGAAAAAATACGTTCGGGAAATGCAGGAATGCCTGGAGCAAAAGAAATTATTACAAATAAATTTTCAAGGCCCATTAATGACCATTTATGGCTAATTGTGTAAGAATGTCAAATATTTGTTTCAAAAATGGGGTTGTTTAACTAACATAATTTGGTCAAATAATTTGTCTAGGTTAACTGCATCTTGTAAATTTAATTTATCTATCAAACTGACAAAAAAAATTAAGAAAGAAACTTTTCTTAATCGGTGAGAGAGATTTCCCAACCTAACCAATATACTGTTATTGGTATAATAAAAGTTCTCAATGAAGTTAAGAAAAATATCATAAAAAAGTAAAAAATTATTTTGTATTTTTAATTTTTTATCTTGATTCAAATAACGATTAATTATGTTCCTAACTTTGAAACCAAAAAAAAAAAACATTTCATCTTTTCTAGACCACATTTTAAACTTAACGTTTTTAAAATGTTTAAAAAATCGATACATGTGGTTTCATTGGCCTCCAAATTTAAAATCGTTTCTTTAAAAATTGGCAACACATGACTACAGAAAGGAGGACAAATTGCGTCCTCCGCAGTGGCTGCGGAGAACGAGAGACATTTTGGTTCAAAGGAGGGCAGTCCTTCCTACTTAAGAAGGGTTAGCAAGCCTTGTTGAAAAATGCATCTTTTTATAACCAAATCATATTTAACGTTACCGTTACAGTATTTTTCGTGTGTTTCATTAAATATCTATTTATTCTTTTTACGAGATATTTGAACGTGTTTTGAATCAATGTTGACTTTTATTTTTGTTTATAGGCAGTGAAAGATATCGCTGCGTATTGGATATGTTAAAAAGAAAGATTTAGGAGTATTGGGTGCCTGCGTTGGGTAATTTGGGTTTTAATGTCTTTATTTTGTGAATTACGATAGAAAAAAGATATGTTTATCTGTTGGATGTCTTTAAAATTGTCACTTGATTTTTTTGTTTTTTTTTATTCTGATTTATTAATTTCTTGATTGCAAAGTTGCAAGAAAAACGGCGAAGTTTGTAAAAATGTAAAAAAATAAAAACTTATTTTTTTCTACTTTAGTCATTCATAACTTTGTAGAATTGGTCGAAGAGAGAAGTTGCAGAAAGAGAAAAGTATCGTAATTTAATCTTCTACAAAAAAAAATTGTTAGAAATCGCCAGATGCATTAGGCTTATTGCAAAATAGAAATAAACAAAAAAAGGCCAAAAACAAAGTTTTTTACCTTACATTTTTGACCCTCTAAAGTTTCTCTTAAGAACGTTCATATTTAGCCAAAAAGAACTTTATACTATGATATTGATAAAACATTATGCCAAATTTCGTTAACATCTGTTTGATAGTTTGTGCACAATAATTTTGCAACAAAATTTCTTTTAAAAAATAAATATTTTTTCAAATTGGGTCAAGTCCAGAATAAGGGACTTAATTTGATTTGCTTTTACATATAATTGAGATCTCAAGCGTTCAAAAGCTTTTTTAAAAATAAAAATCGGATCATTTGGGCGCCCCCCGCAATTGTTTAAAATTATCTTTAAAAAAGCAAACTGAATATCTCCACGAATTGATGAAAAATTTAAATAAAATATGGTGTACAAGAACTCGAAAATATGTTTCTTATATTATGATATTATTGCTTAAACAGTTATTGTTTAACGAAATTAAAAAATATATTTTTTGCTACGAATTTTCGAAACTGTTTTATAAGTAAAATTAGACAATAATTCCATATAAACCATGTACAAAAAATTGATATTAGCTATTATTTATATAGGGTGTTCCGAAAATACGTGTACACTGTTTGATGACAGACTCCGGACGTCAAAATAAATCGATTTGAGCGAACTTACCTATATCCAAAATTGCTTCAATTTCCTTACAAAGGGCCAAAGATTTAAAAAAATATTAGTTCTCCTAATTTTTTTAAAAACGAGCAAGTCGATTTCAATAATATTGGTGATGGGTCTTGGGTTATAAAATCACGTTTGCTTTTGGCATAGTCATCGTCTAATAGTTATCGACTGTATTTAACCTAAAGTATTATAAACGTGACGTCATATGCAGTTATGTCTTCTGACGTTTTATGTCATTGACTTACTGACAAATCAGATACTCTTTTCTAGTAAAACAATGTATTTAGAAGATTTTTCATTTCTTGCAAAATTTTGCTAGGATAAGTCGTTATGCCAGAAAAAATCATTTTCAATTACGTGCTCGGGCAAGATATTTTATTAATAATTAAGAAACTCGATTAAATCAAAACATTAATTAAGCAAATGTGCAAAATGACCACCATTTTATTAAATACACTTATACATTTTAAAAAATAAACTTGAATTTTATTTAATGTCTAGGGATTATTAAGATGGTTGCTTGCGTTTAAAATTCGTTGCCATAATTCTTCGCGGGTGTTCACAGGAGTCTTATTAATTTCGTTTTTAAGAGCACCCCACAAAAAGAAATCACACATATTTAGGTCTGGAGAACGTGGTGGCCATCGTACTGGTGCATCACAGCCACGGAAAAATGAGGTGGCGTTCCATCATGCATATACCAGAGTCCCTGCCGAATTATAAGGGGCAAATATTCCAGAAGAATATATATTAAATGTCATAGCAACAAAAAAAACACAATGAAAACAATAGCAAACAATGTTTAGTAATAACCTCTTATTACTAAACAGCCTTTTTAGCCATATAAAAACGAATGCAGAAGCCGAACAAACTAAAAATACAGTTATAGTCGTCAAAATATTTAATCAGAAAAACATTTTTTCCAACTATCTTTATTTCAACACCATTATGCTTCTAAATTAGATCTACATTATTTCTCTTTCAACCTATTAAATATATAAAACTTACAAATACCTCTTTGACACACTTATTAAAAAATAATAATTCATTTTTATTATTAATGGATTTCTTTGTATCTCAATTTGTGTTGGCTAATTTCGCGTTTGAAAACACATGTTGTTAGCCAGATGGTGCTTTATTTAACTACAGATTTGTCGGTAAATACCTGGAAGCTTTCTTTTTTGACGTTTACACAGATCATTATTTCGTTAATATAGTGTTTTGATGTATTAAAAAGCTTGTAAACTGAATGGAGCTGACAAAGTGGGACGTTTGGAGCTTCTTCAGATGAACCGTATAGGGATGCATGAGAGAGACATTTTGTGATGCTCTACTAAAGAAAGAAATTATACAGTTTACTTCTTTAAGGCAGTCATGGAAATATTCCAATGACATAGAAACTCGAACACACACTAAACATTATTTGTTTTTAGGCATGGCTTCAAGAAGGGCAAACACACAACACCTCTTCAAGACCATCGCCTAAGATTGCTAGCTTTCGAGATCGTTTCTCTACAGCGAGGGCAATTGTAAACCAGTGGTTTACAGAACATAGAAGGTCAATTATAAAGGTATGTACACACCGAAAAAACAAACAAGAACAAACATTCGTTCTTGTTCACCTAGTTTGTATGTGTTCTTTGTTTATTGTTCGCGTTATTTTGTCTACATAGCGCAATCAAATATTTGTTCACTCTCGTTTGACCAGTTGGAAAAGTTATGGATGACGACGAACAAAATTTATTTCTCTTTAGGTTTGTACACCCCGAAAAAACAAACAAAAACAAACCTTCGTTCTTGTTCACTTCTTTGTGTGTGTTTTTTGTTTATTGTTCGCTTTTTCTGTCTACACAGCGCAACCAAATGTTTGTTTACTCTTGTTCGACTAGTTAGAATAGTTATGGATGATCATAAAAACGAAAATTTTCTTTGATGTACCGACGTCCACTGGAACATGTGTGAACAAGAACAAACAAACATTTGTTCGCGTTTTTACTGGCTACACTGAAGAAAAACGTTTGTTCGCTGATGTTTGTTCTTGTTTGTTTTTTCGGTGTGCACATACCTTTTGATGAATCGACGTTTACTCGAACATGTATGAACAAGAACAAACAAACGTTTGTTCGCCGTTTTTACTGTCTACACTAAAGAAAAACGTTTGTTCGCTGATGTTTGTTCTTGTTTGTTTTTTCGGTGTGTACATACCTTTATGCAAACAGTTTGTCGTCGAATAAGAAGTTTTGCTGTTTTTTATTCCGTTCTCACTGGGTCTTACCTTTAATTCAAGAGCATAGAAACAATCGACTTCAGTGGAGTAGAGAACGACTAGCATGGGACCAGGAATGGAACACAGTGGTCTTTAGTCTTTAGCGACAAATCCCGATTTTGTTTGGCAATGCACGATGGTCGGGCACAAGTAAGAAAGCGACTTTGAGAACGCCGTGATCCCCATTTTTTTTGTTGAGAGGCATGTTCATCGTACTGTTGAGATTATGGTGTGGAGTGCCATTGCTTACGGCTCTAGGTCTCCTGCAGTATTCATTAGAGGCAGCATGACCGCTCAACGTTACATTAAAGAAATAGTGGAGCCACATTTAATTCCATACCTAAGGAGGGGTTTAAAACCCAACTTTCCAACAGGATAATGCTCGACCACATATAGCAAGAGTAACTGGACTACCCTGGATCTTAAGAAATCCAGATTAATTATAGGATTTAGAGAAGCACGCTTCGCGGTTTAAATATTTGGGGCTCTTTTTGGTGCTTAATATATAAGGTTTGTTCCAACCCATAAGTTTCAATATCTACTTGAATTTTATAGATGTAGAAGTAATTGGATCGTGGGAAGAAGATTTTTATTTTTTGGGGTTAATTGGTAATTATTTAATTTAAGCATTAGTTTTACTTTATAAACAACGCACCAAAATGTACATGGTTTTTCATTATATTTTTGCCTGTGTTTGCCACTGTTTAAGGGAATACAAAAAAGTGGTTTATATAAAAATTTGTTTTTCTAAATGTCGTATCTAAAATTTTCATTGTATTCCTTCAAATATTACCTTCAGAAGCATGCCAAATTATAAGGAAAAACCCTGTATATGTATGGTATAGGGACCCCTCTGTATTTTAAAATATATATATATATATATATATATATATATATATATATATATATATATATATATATATATATATATATATATATATATATATATATATATATATATATATATATATATATATATATATATATCTGAGTTTTCTTTTCTTGGGATTTTGGTTCAATAACAAATCAAAACTATTTTAGTTCCATGTTAAAAACAGTTTTTGTTAACGAAATCTTGATAGAATTAAGACAAAACAAACACTATATATATATATATATATATATATATATATATATATATATATATATATATATATATATATATTTAAAAAATATATATATATATATATATATATATATATATATATATATATATATATATATATATATATATATATGTCTGTATTTATTTGACATACAATTTAAATATTATCTAGTCCATAAGCAAAAAACAGTTCTAAACAAAATTATTTATTTCACTAATTGATAGAACAATAATCTGATTTCATTATACACAAAAAATAACCAGACAACGGTTTTCCTGTTTTTTAATATATAAATAATATATACAATTCATGGGATACGTTGAGAGATTGAAACCTTCGATTTAAAAAAACATTCCATCCGGCCGATTAACAAAGGATTAAAAGAAAGGAAAATATAGCAAACAACTTTTAATGCTGAATTATTTAAATGAGAGTCGGTAGAGAAAGTAGCGTTTAGGATTACTGTCAGCGATCACTTTTCAAACAGATGTCGTTTGAAACTTGCATATTTTTATCGGTTTACGATGGTTTCTTGAGAAAAAAACGGTTAAATTTGTTTGTTTTTCGGTAAAAATAATAAGGTAATAGGTAATTAGCTACACACAAAAAAAGATTTTTCAAAATAAGAACATAGATGATTTAAAAAATATATTTTGTTTAGAAACCCTGTGCTATTATATTAAAAACTTGTTTTTGTTCTAAAAGATTTTAAAAGTCTTAAAACAAAACATAAATTTTCTTAGTCGATTTATTTATTTTAATACCATTTATTTTAAAGTAAAAATTCCATTTCTTATTGCGAAAAAATGAGTCACGTAAATTAAAATCATATAAAGTCACAATTTAAATTCAGAGCTATCTTGAATTAAAATAATAAGATATGAAAATAATTAATCCAATTCTTAAAATTAAGAATATATAAACTCTTGCTTTGTAATATAAGTTTCACTGTTTTAGCAACGAATTATTTTAGTTAAAACCGCTTTTATCTCATTTTAAAATTTCAAGATCTCATTCCAAGAACTTCTTGTTGTTAGTTAGCATCAAGCATCGGTACTGAACAGTCTACCTGACCAGTCCACCTGCGAAGATCCGAAACAGTGAAAGTGAAAGTGAATGCGAAAAATAAAAGAGTCAAAGCGCCAAACAAACGGCCGAAGCCTGCAACAGGCCAAAGCCAAAATGGACGGCAATCCGCTATCCCAGGCGGATTTCCAAAAGAAAATCGAGCTACTACTCAAAAATAAAGACGACCAGATAGAAAAGCTGACAGCCACAACAAACCAGTTGCTTAAAGAAAACAGCGTCCTCCAAGACACCTTAAAACAACTACGACAAGAACGAATAGACACAAAAAAACAAATGGAAACGCAAATACGCAAACTACAACTTCAAAAACAAGAAGAAGAAATGGAGGTTCCCATCTCGGATGAAGATGAACAAGACGCTTTCCAAGAAGTAACACGCAAAAAGAGGCACCACACAGCCAATAACAACATACCTACTAAAAAACCAGCACTCACATCAAGTACCATCCCCCCAATACCCGCCACTCCGCAGCTAGAGCCAGAAATCCAACAGGAAAAAAACACAAAACAACCAACTCAACCAGCCAAAACCACGCCCAAAGTTCCGCCGATAGTACTGAGAGACAAGAGCAAATACAACGCAATCACAGCTCACCTCAAAGAACAGAAAATCGACTTCGGACACGCCGTCAACCTCCCAGAAGGAGTAAAACTACATCCCCAAACCGAACAAGACTTCAGGAAAACCATCAACTTCCTTGACAAGCAAAAAATTCCATACCATTCATACCAGATGGAAAAAGAAAAATCTCTACATGTGGTACTACGAGGGGTCATCGAAACGTTTACCGAAGAAGAAATCCACAAAGCCCTACAAGACCTGGGATTCCACCCAATCAAAACAACAAGATGGAAGGACAAATCCGGAAACCCCATACCATACATGCATGTTCTTCTCCCTAAAGAAGAAAAAGCAATCTTCAATCTGACAGGGCTACTAAACATGAAGATACACTTCGAGACACAAAGAACCAAGACAAGAAATACACAATGCCACAACTGCCAACTTTACGGCCATTCAGCATACAGATGCACGGCGCAGCCAAAATGCCTCAAATGCGGGAAAACCACCCTACATAAACCCGCCCAAAACCCAAGGAGACACCAGCAAAGTGCGCAACTGTGGTGGCGCCCACCATCATCATACCAGGGATGCCCCAAACACCCAAAACACATCCAGGCACAGAAGACAGAAACGAAAAAACCTTTCCAATGGGGCACACAAAACAACTCCAACCTAACCATCAACCAACCGCAGCCAGCACCAGCGGACATCATGCAACTTATTAACCAAACAATGCAGCAATTCCTAAAAACAATGCAGCAACAGATGGAAACTCTACTCACTCAAGCAAGCCAAAACCTCGCCCACCAACAACAATGAGCAACAAAACCGTTCTACCAAAAACAGCCTTCCGAAAATGAAAAAACACAACCCAGCCACAGAATCGGGACTCCAGCAAGCCAGATGACAATCTCTACGATGAAGAAACGTCAGATTGAAGAGGAGTTAAAGGCTAAGCCTAACTCAAGAGGCCAGAAAGGATCCTACGAAGAACTTCTTGATTTTAGTAATATACCATGTCAATACCAGAAATAGGTGCAACAACATCTGTACTAGTATAGTGAAATAGAAAAGATAGACATAGTTAGCCGCTGCGGTGATGTCCGTGACGTTTGTGTCTCCTTTCGCGTCTAGTGGTTAGTTGTGGTTAGTTTTATAGTATTATCGATACGACCTTGTGTGTGAAAATTTTAAAAATCTAAATCGGGAATTTGATGCTGGTAAGTATTTTCATTATTAAAATATTATTTATACCTCTTTGCTTTGGCACTATACCTACTTAATGTAGTGAAATAAAACTAAAACAACTTCTAACTCCCCCAAAATTGATAAAAATGTACCAAAACGTTTGAATAATTGTTGTACTGTCCGCCATTATCAAAAGATGCCTAACTTTTGACGGAACCACAACGACGCCGACGTTATTAGATAAATTAGATTAGCACCAAGGTAATTAATAATGCAATGAGTTTTCAGGAGATATTGGACAGAGATTGGACTTTTTTATTAAAATTTTAGGAAAATTATGTTAAATAGAGAAGATTTTTTACATTTTTAGAATATTTTTATACATGGTGTCTGTAAAAGGTCTTTACAAAACGCTAGCACATATTCCTAAGGCGATTATAGTTGGCCCGGCATGAGTTTTTCTCATTTTTTAAACCTGCATCTCTCCTATTTTAAAATACAAAACAAGTTTTGAAAGTGATAAAATTATTAAATTTTGGTTGTCGGTACGTACAGTCTGTTTTACTTTACTTTTTAGGTAATTATGGAGATACTCATTTTAAGGAAAACGTCAACCACCAGTTAAGTTCAAATTAAACCAAGTTTAAGCCAACCTTCTACAACCAGCCCATATTACATTTCACCATAAAAGACTGTTTGCCGCTTATTGAGATATTTTATATTTAAAACTAAAAAAATGTGTCTGTGTTAAGTTTTCAAAGATTAGGGATAACTTGAGTTTGTATTATTTAGAAATTTTAGTATTGTTTTTTACTGCTAAATAATATATATATATGAATAAAAAAATTAAAACTGTTATAACTTTTAGCAAGTTTTTTATTTTACTCATAGGTACCTACTACCTTTTCAGTGTAGTTATAGAATTCAAAAGTAACTATGAATTTTGCCCCAAATCTCCTTGGATCTGAGAAAAATTGTGTTTTTGAAATACGACAACGGCATTGTCTCTGATTAACATTTTGCATATTTTGTTTCATGAGTCTGGATATTTAAATAAACAGGGTGTTTTGAAAAAAAGCAAATATTTTAAGGGATCTTGGACGTCAAAATTAGAAAAAAGTTCATATAAATGCTGGTACGGAAATGCATTTTTATCCAGTGTGTTGAAAGTTTAAATAAAAAATAATTTTTCATTTATATTAAAAAATTGGCCAATTTTACATAAACCTGTTAGGTTTAACGAAAACTTGCCAAGAGGTTTGCCAAGACTAATTTTTCCTGTATCTTGAAGCATTTCCGGACCCACATTTATATGTTTTTTTTTCATATTTTAAATTCGAATTTGACGTCTAAAATAACCCATTGAAATATTTACTTTTCTTTTAAAACACACAGTAAACCTATTTAATAATACAGACTCATGAAACAAAATATTGGAGGTGTCAAAATAAAAAAATATTTTTTCAAATGAATTTAGATAGTATCACAATAGAAAGAAATAGGGATTTAAAATGAGATCCTAAATTACATAAAGTAAATAAATAAGGTATTAAAACACGCCCTTGCAATATGTTACACTGAAGAACAATTCTTTAGTTTATGATGCAAAGTTCTTAAATTGAGAAATTTAAAGCCTTGTATTGTGTAGTAATTTTATCAATTAAACATATCAAGGTTTTTAAATGAAAATCAACACATTTTAAAACGAGAAACAAGTATATTGAGAGCATCAGTATTTTAAAATAATGGTATGAAAGATTCTAATTAAAAGATTATTTTTTAAAATATTTAATTAGTTGTTTCATCTAAAATCTTGAATATCTTTAAAGCAAAAACATTTTGTTTCAGATTACGACCATGGAAATAAAGAAATTGGTTTCTTTATTTGAAAAAATATTCTTTTGCCACATATGAAAGTCAACATGCTCTCAAAATAAGGCAAACGCGTTTACAATAAGATATTCTTTTTTGAGTGTAGACTCGGAGTCTAGTTAGAAAAACAATTTCAGGGTGTTGCAGATATACCAATTATGTTTGCTGTCATAAAAAAAGTCGGCCAATTTTAAATCCCCTTACTTAAAAGACAAAAAGTAATTTATGTTGCGGGCGTTACTTTTAAGAATTACCTAAACCAGGGAAAGGGTTCAATATTTTAAGTGAGAAGATATTGTTAAGAAGAAGAGAATTTAGTTATTATAGTAAAACTTGGCTTTAACGTCCACCATAAAATTAAGCATAATTGGCCTTTATAGAAGGGTGGCCAGTATTGCCAGGTAACAGTTGTTCAACCATTCAAGGCTACAAAATTTTCCACTTATAAATTGCTTGCTGCCTCAAGTGCTTTTTGTTTAATTAACGGTCCAGATATTGGGACATTTTTACCTCTTGCCTTACAGAATCAATTGAAGAAGACTTGATCTACTGCCAATCCTTCCTACTTCGGAAATTTCCTCTTTTGTTCCAAATTAATACCTTCTTCAAACATTCGTTTTAGTTCAGCTTTATTCCTGAGATATTATTTATTTGTGATTTTCCAACAGCAAACTTTTCACTTTCCGCGATAACATCAATTTTTTTCTTTAGTGACAAATCTTTTTGTTTTAGGGACATGATTAAACACTTTTCGATTCCAAACACGATAACTTTATTCTTATCGATTTAAGACACAACTAAAAATATAATGTGAAGATAATCCCCCTATAGCCACTAATGCTATTTGAACTTGGCCAAAAATATTATTGTTGGGTATTTTCCCCCCTTTCAAATTTGCAGAATACAATCAAAAAAATAATAAAATACAAAAAAACTAAAGAAATCCCGGCCAATATAAAAAGGTTGTTTTTATCTGAAATAGGTTATAAAAAATTGATATTTTTCTGGCCGTGGCTTTTTTTTTGTAATTGTCCATTATCAAGGGACACGTTATATATATATATATATATATATATATATATATATATATATATATATATATATATATATATATATATATATATATATATATATATATATATATATATATATATATATATTTTTTATATATATATATATATAAATATATATATATATATATATATATATATATATATATATATATATATATTTATTATAATATATTATTAATATATATATATATATATATATATTTATATATTTATATATATATATATATATATATATATATATATATATATATATATATATATATATATATATATATATATATATATATATATATATAAATATATATATAGTGTTTAAAAAAAATTTTAAAGGTGCGATGTTTAATTTTTTATTTCCATTTAAAAAACCCCCAAAAAATGCTTTTGTATTTGGGAATCTTTTCCCAAAACAAATTTCTGTATAGTATAAACAGAACAATTTTTTGTAGGGAATCTGACGCTCTACAAGAAAGATTTGAATAAAGATTTACGTAAGGTCAGCCGTTTCGGAGTTATCAAGCCTCAACCACTGAATTGTTTATGTGGTATTATTACTAATTTGCCATGAAATCCATAAAAAATAAATATATATATATATATATATATATATATTATATATATATATATATATATATATATATATATATATATATATATATATATATATATATATATATATATATATATATATGATGAAAAATAGGAAAAAATGTCTATTCACGGTATGTATATAAGTTTTTAACTGTCGTTAAAAACGAAAATTTACATATTTGTATATATATATATATATATATATATATATATATATATATATATATATATATATATATATATATATATATATATATATATATATATATATTATCAACATTAGAATATAATTTTATAAATCAGTAATAAGAAATACGGTTATATTGCCTGGTTGGGGCTTGATTTTATCCACGTACCCAAAAAGGTTGTTTCAAATTATAATCTTTGATTGTATTAAAGCTAAAGCTACACAATATTTATATGTCTTAATTCTATCTAAAAATTTGTTTGGCATGACAGCTATTTTTACCATGTAGTTTTAAGTTATTAATAAAAATATTTTAAATGAGAAATGAATAAAATAAATGTTACCTTCATATCTAAAATAACCTTTTTGGGTAAGTCGATACAATCAAAATTTTATAAAAAACTTACATAAATTGGACGTTTACTTGAATTAAAGCTTAGTTGTATAATTGTTTTAGAATTAGAAAGAAAAATCGTTGATAAAGGCTGAAATCAGCCGAAACGTCTGAAATAAGAAAAATTTAGTATGGAGCTAAATTCGTTTTGTTCTTGAACCAAAAATCCTAAGACAGAAAGAAAAATACATAATATATATATATATATATATATATATATATATATATATATATATATATATATATATATATATATATACAATATATATATATATATATATATATATATATATATATATATATATATATATATATATATATATATATATTTAGGTAGTAGTTATTTAAAATAACGTCCGTGGTGGCACTACCGCGTTGTCTAAAAGGTGCTATGAAATGCAACATTTGCATGTTTCAGTGCTTGGGCAGCGTTGACGGAACTGGGGAAAAAAAGATGGGTTAAACATCGGAAAACCCGGCACTCACGGTACTTTGGTACTTAGGAGTATATATGTATATGTATATGTCTAATATATAGTATATATGTATATGCAAAATCCTTCGTGAGTTGTCACAAAGATAAAAAAAAAAAATAAAAATATTAAAATTAACGTATTTAATTAATCTTGCTTCCATTGTTATTTTATGTCTTTCATTACCAATTTTATTTGAAAAGGAACACCATTTTGATTAAGATTACAAGCTGCCTATTAGAATAACTGCCCAATAAAATTTCCATATATATGATTTATAGTCAAAATTAAGATTTCACTTCGAAATATACGGAACAGAACGTGACTATTTATTAAAATCAAATCACCGCCAAATTTCGCCTATTAATTATAATTTAAATATGTCAAATTTCCTGATCTTGTAATAGGCGGTTTCCACACAACATTTTTTATTTTTAATGAATCGAGTCATGTTGTTTCGACAATCCTATAATTTATGTGTTTATTTTATTTTTTCGATGGGTTTAATGTCCATTCGTTACGGCTAATTTTAAAGTTATCCGTCATACTTTATACACAAAAGTTAACGCCCAGTTAATAAAAAAAACTATATGTATTTATAGTCGAGATAGATGTATCATACCAAAAACACTTATGTAAAAGAGGGCCGTTTCTACACAAAAAAAATCGGCCTTTTAAAGTACTCAGATCTAAAATTAGACCAAATTCTTTTTTGACGTGACCAGGGCCGATCCTGGCGGGGGTGCGAACGGTGCGGCCGCACGGGGCGGCCGAATTTTGGGGCGGCCAAATTTAAAAAAATACAATATTTTTTTACACAAAACAAAAATCAGAACATGTTTTTGTTATCATTTTCTATTGCCGACTTTTTTATTTTAAAGGGGTCAAAAGTCTGGCCAAAAGCATTAACGTAGAACCTGAATTTTCAGTTATTCTAGAGGGAAAAGTTCCTCGGCATTTTTTCTATGAGGCCAAAAGATGAACCTATTTTAGATTCAAAACAATATTACAAGATTAATTTTAATTTCATTTTATTAGACACTGCAAAAAAATCGGTGGAAGAAAGATTTGCATTACTAGAAGGATGTGAGAAATTGTTCAGATTTTTGTACAATTTCTATAAACTAGATCAGGAAACATGATGGAAATATTCTGCAACAAGATATTATCGGTGATGAACTTTTTAATGAAATCTTAGCCTTTAGGACAATTGTATCAAAAATGCAAACACCTCAGGACATTTTAACGTACATAATTAAAAACGAACTATGTTCCTATTTTCCTAATTTAACAATAGCCAGAATATTTTTTACTTTACCAGTACAGCAACTGTTGATCGGGAAAAAAAGTTTTAGTAAGCTCAAACTTCAAATAAAAAAATATTTAAGATCTACAATGTCCCAAGAAAGACTGGCAAATCTTGCATTAATATCTATAGAACAAAACATTTGCAATAATTTAAATTTGTCAACCGTAATGGACGAATTTGCATAAAAAAAGCAGACGAGTATTATTAAAGAATAAGAATTTGTATTTTTTGTGTTTCGTTTTGGTAAAATTTTATTTTTGTTTGACATTTATCTATGTAAAGTATGTTAATATTGTGATTAAAAATACATCATTTTAATTTTAGTTAAGTAGGTACCATTTGTTTAGTATTTCCTTTTCCTCTTTATATATTTAAAACATGTATGCTTATAATAAAATTATATAAAAGTGTTCTTTTTAAAAAATTGGTAATTTTTTCTTCTCTGTCAATAAAAAAGATGTAATTAGATAAAGGTAAGATTTAAATTTATGCTAATAAGCTTCTTGTATTAGTACGGGTACAAATATTTTAGAATTCAATTTACAACAATATTTTAGAATTCAATTTAAAATGATCCTTTTACTCTTTTCTGAGAACACACATATTTAACTTTTGCTTATTGCTATTATTTATTTTTAATAGATTTAACGCCCACCTAGTTTTCCGTTGCCGTATGACCTTACTTGCATATGTATAGGCCAGATAAACAAAATTTTAATGTCAAGTTTTAAGAACATAAACCTTTTTACACGAAAGGTTCCAGCGTATTTTCTCTCCTATTATAACTTCGTTATCGTTTTACATAAAGGTATGAGATTTGGTATTTAAATTCTAGTTATCTGTAAAAAAATTAGTATGTTATGCCAAGTGGTTTCTGAGATATTCGATTTTAAAAATCCTAAACCTAATTTTTTAATGATTCATTAGACAATTAGAATGCTGCCGGTAGTCCTCCCGGCCCCGGTCTAATATGAGGCAGCCCTTTGGGTCGAACAACAAAAGAATAACGTAGTGTCGGCCAAAATAATGCTTTAAAATCCTTGACAGTGACTTACGATTTCGCTGGTGTTTGTTAAAAAGGTTTAAAGTATTTTTTTTTAATAGGAATCGTATTTTTTTTAATATATTTTAATATTTGACAATTAGTACCTAGGTTTGAGTAAAAATATAAAAAAATATTTACAAGTTTTATTTATTTATTTGCCCGTAAGGCAAAATTACATTTTTGTTTAGCAATAGTCAATAATTTTAAACTAACCTTATAAAAATACTTAAAACAATAAAAAAAACATTTAACCAGTACAACAATAAAATATTGAAATATTAAAAGTGCACTAAATAAAATAATAAAATAAACTAAAGTTAAAAATTTATAATTAAACAATAATGCCTATTAAAAATACACCACAATGCCAGACTATAATAAGTACAAATTAAATGTGAAAATGTCACCAAAGTGAAAAATAATCTATAATATAAAAAAATTGTCGAGAAAGGGCGGCTTTTTTCTATTTTGCACGGGGCGGCCAAAGTCACAGGATCGGCCCTGGACGTGGCAAGTCGTTTGCTGCCTGTTCTGCCTAATCTGTCTGTATTAACTTATTATATTATCTAGATGAGACCTGGATAAATGAGGGATATACGCTAAAGAAATTTTGGCAAGATGGGAATATTACAACTGCTCGCCAGGCTTTTAATGAAGGCCTTTCCACGGGTTTAAAACCTCCATCTGAGAAGGGACGAAGACTAATTATTACTCATATTGGAAGCAAGAATGGTTTTGTAGACGGAGGTCTTTTATTGTTTGAATATAAAAAAACAGGAGATTATCACGAAGACATGAATTCTGATGTATTTGAAGACTGGTTTTCGCAGATGGTCGAGTTAAAGAGAGTTCTGTTATTGTAATGGATAACGCAAGTTACCATTCGAAAAAACTGGAATATGTCCCAAATTTAAGCTGACTCAAAAAAGATATTGAACTCTGTTTAATGCAGAAAAACATTGAATTTCCTAAAGATAGTGTTAAGCGAGAGTTATTACAACTAGTAAAAATTGAAGCGGCGATAAATTAAGATAGTTACACAAATTTCGCCATTGATGAAATAGCGAAAAAACGAAATATTAGTGTGTATCGGCCGCCACCTTATCGCTGCGAACTCAACCCCATAGAACCTATATGGGTGCACGTAAAAAGTGAAGTTGCCAGAAATAATACAACTTTTAAAATAGCGGACGTTAAAAACTTTTTCAAAATGACATATCTAATGTTTCCCCGGAAAACTGGCAAAGGTGTGTGAAAATTAAATATGGAATATGGATATATTAGTCGATGAAACTATTGAACCTCTAATTATAAAACGAGACCTAAATGATTCAAGCAGTGATAGTTCCTTAAGTGATTTGTCAGATATGGAAAATTGCTAAAGAGGTAGATGTAAGTAATACATTTAATATGATATGGATTCTGTACCCCAGAGCCAGACTATGGTAAGCCCAAAATCAACTTTTCAGTAAAGTCATTCTACTGAATTATTTAAAAAAATCTAATTCGTAAAATACTATTTTTCTGAATTAAGAAAATGTTTTATGTTTGATTTAGTCTTAGGTATTAGGGTAAAGGGAATTTAATACATTTTTAAGATTATTTTTCATTTTGGTGACATTTTCACATTTAATTTGTACTTAAAAGTCTGGCACTGTGGTGTATTTTTAATAAGCATTATTGTTTAATTTCAAATTTTTAACTTTATTATTTTGTTTAGTGCATTTTTAATATTTCAATATTTTATTGTACTTGTAAAATAGTTTTTTTTATTGTTTTAAGTATTTTTATAAAGTTAGTTTAAAAGTATTGACGATTGCTTAACAAAAATGTAATTTTGTCTTACGGGCAAATAAATAAATAAAACTTGTATATATTTTTTTAATATTTTTACTCAAAGCTAAGTATTAATTGTCGAATATTAAAATATATTTTAAAAAATACCTATTTTTAAAAAAATTACTTAAAACCTTTTTAACAAACACCATCCCACGTGTAAGCCGCTGTCAAGGGTTTTGTAGCATTATTTTGACCGACACTACGTTATTCTTTTGTTGTTCGACCCAAAGGGCTGCCTCATAGTAGACCGGGGCCGGGAGGACTACCAGCAGCATTTTAATTGTCTATTGAATCATTAAAAAATTAGGTTTAGGATTTTTAAAATCGAATATCTTAAAAACCACTTGGCATAACATACTCATTTTTTTTTACAGATAACTAGAATACTTATATGAATTTAAATACCAAATCTCATACCTTTATGTAAAACGATAACGAAGTTATAATAGGGAAGAAAATACGCTGAAACCTTTCGTGTAAAAATGTTTAATTTCTATAAACTTGATATTAAAATTTCGTTTATCTGGCCTATACATATGCAAGTAAGGTCATACGGCAACGGAAAACTAGGTGGGCGTTAAATCTATTAAAAATAAATAATAGCAATAAGCAAAAGTTAAATATGTGCGTTCTCAGAAAAGAGTAAAAGGATTACCCGTCAAAAAAAATTAAAAGGATTATAAATTAAGCCAGTCGTAAAAGTTTACGACTTGGTTATTTTACATAATATCTGAATAAGGTTATGGAGGTTTTAATGTCGATTGCAAAATCACGACTAAAATATGTTGTTTTTTATATGGATACTATTATACCAGTAATAAAATGGCCTTGGTGGTTTAATGAAAGTATTAAAAACTTTGTCCAAAAATTGTGACATATACCAGGTGAACACGAAATCACGATTCATCCTTTTATTTCCTGAAATGAAAACATATCGCTTTCAAATTTTAAATTAATATATGGTTATCAAATGATGTTTTCAGAGTTAATGACATCTGTCTATCATTTTCGGTGTATGTATGTGTATTATATTATATATGGTAATTGTTTAGAATCGCGACTCAATCACGACCAATTTTTGGCTATAAAAAATCGAAAAATAGAAATATTGACATGTTTTTTTAATTTTGTTTTATTTTACGGCGCATTTAAAAAAATGTTGGTGTTAATTTTTATTTTAAAAATTTGCAAAAATATCAATTTTTAGATTTAAAAAAAAAGAAAATTTTATCGAAAAATTGATATTTTTGATTTTTTTAAATTATTTTATAATTAATGAAGTTTAAAGATGAAAATACTTAACAACTCAAATAAAATTTAATTTGTAAATTGAAAAATGGATATTCTCAAAAAAATATTTTTAAAATGTTTTATTTTTAATAAACATTAAAAAATGAGGATTTCGGGAAAAAATATTTTTTAAAAATTTCAAGCAAAAACAAAAAAAAAATTAATCCTTTTAAATTAAATTTTCTCTAAATAAATCCGATTATTGAATATTTATTCAGTTAAATTTTTTAATGCGCCGAAAAGTAGAATTTAAAATAAAAAACTTATTGATACCTTAATTTTTCATTTTTTTTATGGGAAAAAATAGATTATTTGCCATTCTAAATAATAACCTCATATATGGTTTTCGAGAAAATGGCGGTTGAATGTTACCGCAAGTTATGTAGTTTTATGAGAAAAAAATGACTATCATAAACATAAGTTTTGTTTAATTTACCTCTTTTGAAGACCCCATTTGCGGAGGTTATAATAATGTCACTTGTGTTACATTAGATTTAAAATAGGCATTTTTTTTGAATTTTTTTTATGAAGACCTTTATCTACACCTAATAATTTTTTTTAATACAGTAATATGTTTTTCCATATTACTGTATATTGTATGGTCATTTAGACATTTTCGATCGCCATTTTACCGAAAATTAACAAAGATAGATATGGTATATAAAACAATTTTTTTAATGAAGACCTGCTAGTAGAATTCGACTTTAAAAAAATATACAGGGTGTTCCATTTAAAATATCAAACTTTACGCCATTCCAGTTTAAACCGGAACTGATAGGCAGATGGTATTATTTTCGAAGTCGGCATATTTTGACATATGTCATCCCAAAATTTCAAAGTCTTAAGTCTTCATTCAAAAAACTCAAAATTGTCAGTTGTACCCGGTATATATATATATATATATATATATATATATATATATATATATATATATATATATATATATATATATATATATATATCTATATATATATATGAGAGAACGTAACTCCGTTTTAAGACAGTTAAAAGCAGACAACCTCTTTTCTTTGCTGTTCGCTATGACACTCTCTCCCTAGACGCTTAACTGTCTTAAAACCACCAGACAGTAGGGAATTTTTATTCCTATTTTTCCACATATTTAATTACCCACTCCGGTAAAACTCGATGTCGATTCTGCTGAATGTGATTTCAGTACGGCATCGAAAGTAAGATTGTTATATCTTACTGCAAGGCAACGATGTTTGTCTTATAAGTAGACACTTGGTTTCTCTGTTGTTCGCTAAACACTCGTTATAGCCCTATTGATAAGTTCCTGTAAGGCAGGCGAATCGCGTCTAGGGAGAGAGTGTCATAGCGAACAGCAAAGAAAACAGGTTGTCTGCTTTTAACTGTCTTAAAACGGAGTTACGTTCTCTCGTATGCACCAAGACAGTAGGGAATTTTTATTCCTATTTTTCCATATATATATATATATATATATATATATATATATATATATATATATATATATATATATATATATATATATATATATATATATATATATATATATATATATATATATATATATATATATATATATATATATATAATATATATATATATATATATATATATATATATATATATATATATATATATATATATATATATATTTTTTTTTTTTCAAAAATTTCTTAAACCATTTATTCTAATTAAGCTTGATTGTTTCTTGGGTATGAGGTTTTCAAACCTCATCCCGAAAATCAAGTTAATTATATATATATATATATATATATATATATATATATATATATATATATATATATATATATATATATATATATATACTGAGTTTTTCTTTTTTCTTGGGATTTTTGGTTCAACAACAAATCAAAACTATTTTTGTTTCATGTTAAAAAGTTTTATTTCAGACGTTTCGGCTGATTTCAGCCTTTATCAATGTTTTTTCTATCTAACACAATTATACAACTAAGCTATATATATATATATATATATATATATATATATATATATATATATATATATATATATATATATATATATATATATATATATATATATATATATATATATATATACAGGGTGTAAAAAGTATGATGCTCATCATTTTAATGGGCGACAGTGGAGCTCAAAATAAGTCGAAAAGTTTATATGACATATATGTCAAAACTTGACAGATTTTTTTCTAAACGATGTTAAAGTCATGCACTTTGAAAGCAGTTATTTCTGTAAACCGTAACAACTGGAAACTTTTGTCTTAATCGCTTATCAGTAGATTCATTTGATAATAAAATAAACTTAATTTTAAATGTTTTAGTCTACAAATAAAAAAAAAATAATGATTTTTTAACAATTGTTCTACCAGTTAAAAATTAAAAAAACAATTGGCAACAGAGCGATACCTTTATGCGAAGTCAGTCGTACGAAGAAGCTTCCCGATCCGGCCACGATATTTTTGTTTGTTTTTGAATCGGGAAAAATATGCCGGTATGTTTTAAATTCAAGACAAACGTATTGCAAGTGTACCTACTAAAGACTGATGAAAACGGAATGTGTGCGACCGAGAAATCTTATTCTTTAAGCAAAACAAAAAAGTGTTGTTTTAAAGCATAATTAGTTGTGTTCTTAAAATGGATATTAAGCTTATTCTTATGGTGAGTACAATTATTTTTAATTACAAATAAAAACCAAACAATTATTGATTATTTTTTACTTAAATTTAATATTAAAATAAGGTGCAGGAAGTAATTTTTATTATTTGCATGTAAATGAATGATCATCTCCTTAAAAAAGTGTAAACAGTGCAAAAAACTCACAACAACGTTCGAAGTGGAGACCCGCCGCTTCGACGAAACAGACGCGTGTTGCCATGTTTTTTAAACTTGAAAAGGGCATATTTCGAAAACAATTAACTTTTGACTCATATGTTCTTGGCTTTTTCGACTTATTTTGAGCTCCTCTATCGCCCATTAAAATCATGAGCATCATACTTTTTACACCCTGTATATATATATATATATATATATATATATATATATATATATATATATATATATATATATATATATATATATATATATATATATATATATATATATATATATATATATATATATATATCAATCAATATTGTTTTTTTTTTTTTTTTTTTAAACCCTTCGAAAATATTATCAGGCCAAAAATTATCCCTCTACCCTAAACATCTTTGGATTTTATAAAAAATATCTCTTATGCACTTCTTAAACAAGAGCTTTAAAGCACCTGCATTATTATAATGTTGATATGCTTATCGCGGACCTATCTACCTGAGACCCAAAACACACACCTTTTAAATTATTTTTGGCTTTTTCTGGCGTAGTGTGATGTTGCCAAGGTTTCTCCTCAGGAGAAATGTACAGCGCGTTTTTTAAAATTTCTCCTCGCTTGCTCTGAACCCCCCTACTTTCTTCCAAGAGCAAGATTGTGTTCTGAAAATGTAATAATCCGTTTACTAAATTCATATAAAGCTGGGTTGATTTATTCCTGTTTGCTATCAAACAAATAAACACCTATTTTGCATCAAAACATTATCTGGCAACACAGCACCGTAAGAACTTCAGGCCCACACCATCAAAAACCCATAAAACGCTTTTGTGTTCGGAGAATACCATTAAGTGTGTAAATTAATATTACCATACCTTAACTGTACCATAGTAATTTTTATTTGCCAAACAATGGGCGGTAATACTTTATTGTATGGAAATGCGAGACATATAGGGTGTGTTTTAGTTTATTATTTTATATATTTCAGAGCTATTTATATATATTAAATGGATGGAGTGCACAAGAGAGAACAAATCTATATTATTTATTTTACGACAAAAAGTAATTCCTCATAAAACGTTCTGCTTATGGATAAAATTAATTTACAAAATTTTAATTTTAGATAAGATCTACAGGTTGTTAAGAAATAAGGAAAACATAAAAATGCCTTAAAAGGGAAGTACCATTATCTATTTTTTTAGATAAAAATTTTAGAAAACAAAGTGCTTTATAAAGTAACATAATGTCTAAATACAAATTTCGAAATAAAAATTTAAACTTTAAAAAATAGAATTATAATAATAGTGCTGTCATGTTATTATTTGCATTTAACAAAAAATTTAATATAATCAAAAAGTTATTTTGTAAAAGTCAATCTAACATTAACATCTTATTTACATCTGTCAGTGTTCTGATTTTGTGAAGGCATTTTCGAAAATGTTTACTAAAGAAAAGCATATATTTATTTAATACAATGTTACGGTAAAGGAAATGTGTCTTATCAATAATACACTATAGATCTTTTTCATTAAAAAAAAATCCCAATACACCTATGGCGAAGGGAATATTTCAAAAATTAATTGTAAAATTCAAAAAAACTGGGTCAGTGATGAATGTGAACCAACTTATTTTTATGGGGTGCCTGGTTTTTTTTCACATAATTTGCCACATGACCGCAGAATCTTAATGGGCGCATACGAAAAGCAATAAATAAATTTATTAAGTTAGCTGAAAAGCGTAGAATAATTTTAAATGTTCGATTATTTATTTCTAAATTTGTGTTTAGACTTTATATTAGTTTATAAACTTCGTTTTTTAAAATTTTTGTTTAAAATAATAAATAATGGTGATTCCCTCCTAAAGCATTTTCACACCCCGTACGTTTTATTTAAAATTTAAATCTTAAAAACTAATTTTTTGAATAAGCAGAACTTTTTATAAAAAAATACTTCTCTCTAAGATACAGGGTGCTAAACTTTTAATTCTGTTTTGGTTTATTTGTAATCTATATATATAATTTGCTAATGTAGATATATTTATATGTAGGTAGGTATATATATTTATTTGTCTGTCCACGTGATTCTGAAGTTATGGCTTGAGCTAAAATCATGAAATTTGGCACAGTGGTAGTCTTTAGCAGTGGCTAAAACCTAACGAAGCCCGTTTTTTGAATTTCGCCCCCGGGACAAAAATAGGATAAGTATGGTGAAATAGCTCCCATGGCTGTTGTAAAAACTAGTATAAGTTTTAATATTAGCACACTCTAAAAACATTATACATACTATTTTTGGCATGGATTATCAAACGGTTTTCAAGATAACGGGCAAAGGTTATAAATTTTCAAATCGATTTTTCTTAAAAATTATAATAGATAAAAGTATGCGGCCAACGAGAGTCCTTTAACAACTTTACCAAGAATATTATAGATTTTTTTGACATTTCGACAAGTTTTTAAATGGTCCAAAAAAATGAAAAATTATTTTAATAATTGTTTTTATTCGTGTTCCAATATACTTACACCAACCAATAAAATTGTGGATATTCCGTATTGCATGTACTTCCACTAAAGCAAAGCGAATCAAAATCGAAAAGGCGCTTTTTGAGTAATAAAGAAAATACGAAAACTTGCTAACCCAGTTGCCTAACTCTCACTATATTCTCTATTTCAACCTCAAAATTTTTTAGAATATACATATTAGTAGCTTGGGGGAGGAGGAGCAGTAAATAAAGCAAACAAATTTAGTACAAGACCTAAAAATATATTTAAGCGAAAAGATGTTGAGTCTACCTGATTATGCACAACCAAAATCCGAAATTAACTTGTCCGTTCAAATTAAAACATCAATTTCAATAATACCTCTCGCTTCGTTAAAATTTATCTTTTACAGCGAACTTTGGTGAATAAATTTAAATAAACATAAAAGTTAAAGGACCAAACCATAAAGTTTTTCGTAAAAGAGACATAAAAACCTTTTCGTGTTGCTTTTAACCAGTTCTGAGATACAAACAACTCGTTTTAGAGAGAGTGAGTGGTACTAAAATTAAGCCTTTCAGTGGACTTTTAACAATAAATTATTAGTAAAAAGACATTTTTAAAAACAAGCTTTTTTTATATGTTCTGAAAAGAAAAAAAAACTTTATATAAAATCAAACCCACAATTTAGTATATTATTCATTTTATATGATAAAAAAGTTTGTGGCGAGATTTGATGCAGAAAGTACGTTTTTTGCATATTTTGTTTATTGCTATTTTGCAACAAACGTAATATATTTTGCGGTTTTTAACCGCACTTTTAATTAGAAAACTTTTATTTTTCCACAATTTTCCCCTATCAGCAATGCTATCAAAGTTAAGAGCGGTTAAGCCGCGTTTACACGATGCCAGTTGAAAAGACAATTGACAGAGGACAGCTTACCGATATAAAATTATTGGCTACGTGTGAACACCTCGCCAACTGCCCTGTCAGTTGTCCTGAAATTCGACTGTCTTCAGGAGTAGACAGAGGACAATTGACTGGGCGCAGTGACGCCTCCTACCACTCTATCACGGCAGTTGTCTTGACAATTGGCGCCGCCTGAACCTGAACGTGGTAACTAGCGGATGCGGAGAGCTCGTGAAAAGTATTCCCAAAGACGAACCATTTACGACATCAGTCGAAGTCGGCCGAAGGTATTGATGGGAGAGGAATGGTTTTATTTTTATAATTTTTAATTTGTAGGTATACTTTTAGTGATTTATCACGCCTAAAATATAATTGGGGAAAATAAAAAAACCCCTTTAACTAACTGAACTAACCATGACCGCCCCCTCAGCCAGAAAGGGCGATCATGGCAGAGATGAGTACTCATCTCTGGTCATGGTTAGTTCTGGTTAGATAAAGGGGCTTTTTATTTTCTCCAATTATATTTCAGACGTGATAAATCACTAAAAGTGTACTTTTTGTCAATTTGGCATGTTTTTATACGATTTCTGTGGGGGGGGTATTACAAAAAGGTCCAGTAATTTACATTACACACTAGTGCCTAAAGTGAACACCGTATAATTCAAACATTTTTTGCCAAATTATTATTATAATTATTTTATTATCAAACATAGTTTATGACACTCGCTTTATTAATATGCTAATTGGATATATTTAGGTTTTTAATTTCTGATATAAATATATTTTATAAAAATCGATTCAAATAAAAATTGAATAAGTTATAT
>JAHBCN010008082.1:0-40454 GCA_019359885.1 Listronotus oregonensis
TGCCTCCAGCTCAATGCCGAAGTAAAAAGTCAAGCTGTTAGATTACATAGCTTCGGAGATATGAATTTTTAAATTTTACTGGCGTTTCTTAGCGAGAATTTGTATTGAAATAGGACACAGGTTTAAAAATTTCTAATTTTCGAATTTAAGTACAACTTGCATATACTGTTTTTTAGATATTACGAAAAAAGGTAATTGTTTATTTATCGATACGATGGTTTTTGGGGTCGCTGATCACCATTCTAAAGTCGAATTTTGTTAAAAACTTCTTATTTTTAAGTTATAACAAAACTAACCTTAAAACTGCACAAACTTTACTAAAATTCCACCTTAAAATTAGGTACACCAGAAGTAGAAGATTTTATGCTAAAAAATATATTATTTGTTAGGATAAATTTATTTTTACGTTTCTTTAGTTATTTTTAACAAAAATTCTACCATAAGAAAAATATTTTTACTTTTGAAGAGTCAACAAAATAATCTAGCGATTTTTACTCAGTGGTGCATCTTGGGAAATAATTGATAACGCCTATTTTTTCTTCATTTATTGCTAGTAAAAACCATTTAAATTTGAGATGTGGCGCCTTTCAGTTGTACCAACTTATCTGTCTAAAAATCGCTAGATAATTTTGTTAATTTTTTTTAATATAAAATAAAATTTGTAAATCTGTTTTTTTAGCAAAATTTATACCTTAAATAATCGTAGAAATAAGTTTATCCTAAAAAATAAAACTTGTTCTATCATAAAATCATTTAGGCTAACTGTGACCAGATTTAAGAAGGACGAAT
This sequence comes from Listronotus oregonensis, assembly GCA_019359885.1. Classification (NCBI taxonomy): domain Eukaryota; kingdom Metazoa; phylum Arthropoda; class Insecta; order Coleoptera; family Curculionidae; genus Listronotus; species Listronotus oregonensis. Next base: position 790 of record JAHBCN010008082.1, read on the forward strand.
TTTAAGAAAGTTTGTGCATTTTTGATAAAAGTATGCGTTCTAGCGGAGTAGGTTGTTATAACTTTAAAACTAAAAATTTCCAACAAAATTTGATCTCAGATTCGTGATCAGCGCCCCAAAGAAACACCCTATACCAAATTTTAATTAAATCGGACGTGAGCCCGATAAGTGAAAAATTACTCGAAAAAATAACACATGTTTAAAATCAACTATCATTTTAAAAAACCTCTGAACAAGCCTTGTAGATTTCGTTGGAAGGTAAAAATAATAGTCTCGCAACAGCCTTCTATTTTAATTTGAATAGATGAATAATCGCGATTTTTAGGGAAAAATCTGTTTTTCACCTTGTTTTTCACCTAAAATTTACGGTGAAATTCGACATTTGTAATATACAATGAAAAATTCCTGTCACCGAAAGAACAACTTGAGTTTATACGATAAAGTTTAAAAAACTCGACATTAAGGTAAAATTATTTTAAAATATTAGTGTTATTTTTCCATAATAAAAAACCATGTATAAGAATATTCTGATAAAACAGTTTTGCAACCGCGCCAACCCTACCAGATATTAATTTTCTCATTTAACTATTAATAGATAAACACATCCTTTTATAGTAATTTGAATAATCTTACTTGGTAGTACATGTCTAAAAAGCTTCATTCCATTAGAGTTCTTTGGGAGCCAATATTTCCGAAGAGAAGGTCTATATACGAAAAAAGTTTATATGAACTTGTAGTCATATTTTCACGTGTTTTTTTATATCCGGGAGATTTCCCACATTTTCTCGGACACCCTGTATAATTATCGATATTCAATAATTTTTTTTTTGTCACAAAGTTTTTTTGACTTAAAGCATTGTTGAGAATATATCCGGTTTCTCATTTTGCTCGCCTTTTTACGTACAAATTTTATTGCTGCCCAAAGTAATTTGGCCTAAAGCATTGCTTGAGCTAAACCTCATTTAGGCGGGTTTTATATTAGCTTGCTTATTTAATTTTATGCTCTCTGGCAAATCTAGCTTCAGTTGAGAAACACTTATTTAGCCAAAGTTTAATTAACTTTAATTCATTACTTTTTTTAAATATTTTAATTGATTTATAATTATAAAATAAAGAAATCTGACACCGTAGCGTTGTTTACAGTTTTGTAAAATTTAGTAAGAGAAAAATGAATTTCAATTTGTGACATTAAAAAGAAATAATAACGGTATTTGCAAAAAACTATTAACTTAAAACCATTTACTTTCCATTCTTTTTATCTATTTCATTATTCCAAGTTTCTTTAACTAACCTGGTACATCCTATTAATTTAAAATGAGCAATGTGAACTAATTCCACAAAGAACTGCCTTGAGCATAAAGGCGTAAGTACTTTTAGTGCCGCCAAAAAGTATATGGATATTTTTTTTAAATACTCATTCCTGACAAAGAAAGGTAATTGAAAGATGTTTCTTGGACTTCCCTTATTTAGTCTATTAAAAATACACAACGTTTCAACTGGTAAGTTTCTTTAGCCGTCTTCAAATGATACCGAATATGTAACATATCTATAGGACTATTTATATAGAAACTACTTCCGTGAATATCTTCGTAGGCTTAAACTAAAAGACTAATGGATAATCATACATAGAGAGCACCATAAAAAAATCAGTCATCAGTCAAAATCCTGATCATTTAGCAAATACTTTTGTAAATATCGCCACTTTTAATTAAATACTTTTTTAGCTTAAGACAAATGATTTATCGGTTCAACACATGATCACGTCCATTGACTTCATGCTTTAATGCATTTAATTTTTAATATGTCTGAAGACAGCTGGAGATATTTGACACTTGAAACGTTGTATATATGATAAACAATAAAGTTCCGAAAAACTCTTTTTAAGAAAAAAATTCTGACAAGTAAATATCTGAAAATTCTTAGATTTAATAAACTGACCAACAAAAAAGTGGGGATGCTGAAATATTCTTCGACTAGTATTTTTATTTTTGTACTTTTAAATCAGAATAGATAGAATGCGTTTTAGGGCAATATTTGCATAAATCTTTGACCATGGCCAGCTAGGACTCCAGACTTAATTCCTAAAAACATTTCTAAGATTAACTTGGCAAGCGTATATTTGAGAGTTTGGAAGAACTAGGCGATACTCTTGTTGAAGAATGGAAAAAAATCCGTAAAATTCAATTTTACGGCCAGACAACAAATTTCTGTTAATAATTTAATATCTCATTGAATTTTAATATTAAATAAAACCATTACATAACTTTTCTTAAAAAAGAAAAATATGGCTATCCAAAAAACAAGTTGTTTTTTAAGAAGCAGACTACAGAACTGCTCATATAGAATGTTGATCTTACATCCACGTCATTTTACAAGATGTTTAAAAAATTTGTTTGTTACCAAACACACGTTTTGATTTACTCCTGTACAATAGCCGGTGGTAAATTATCTATTAAAATCTAAGAATATGTTCAAGAAGTTTTAAAAGTCGATGAATAGTTTAGTCTCATCACTGTTTTTGTGGGTCAGTCTATGAAGTATTGTGGTTTTTATTATGTTGATTTCCAAATATATTCATTTTCTCATATTTCTGTTCCATATTTTGAAACTTTTTCCGTTTAAAATACAATCGCAAGGGGCGAACATAAAAAAGCGCAATTTAACATATTTTCCGTAATACAATTAATAGATATATATCAGTCCACCGAATAATACTATGAAAATGTCCAATTTTTGCCACTACCACGTTGCAAAATACAAAAATAATTCAGTCACCAAGGTGCTTTCACAAAAAATGGACGTCAAGTTATGTTAAGAAGACATTGATATCAATTAACATGTTTTCACCTAGATACTACTGCTATAAAAGTTTTAAACTGATGGTATTCTGGTGTTTATTGTAAGATGAGTGCCAAAACGTTTCCGTTTAATAGATTAAAATTATAGGTAAAAAAATATACTTTAAAGTTAAAGGAATTCAAGAGATGCATATCGCTGAAATATTTTGTGTGTTTGTAGTGTTTTGGAGTTTTGGTAATCATATATACTCGATTACGCAGAAGGGCTATAAGAATCTTGGTTTAATATCCAGAAACAGTAAAGATTTTACGTGCAGACATTTAAATTGCTTTTTTGTGCTTAGTGAGATCTGGTCGGGGATGCTAGTGTGGTCTGGTCACCATTTTACCAGGTACAAGATGGTGTTGAGGGTGCAGAACAGGTTTCTGGTTTTGTGCCTATAAAATGAATATTCATTTTTAGGTTACCACATTGATTATGATTACATTATTTCTTTAAATTACTTTTACGCAAGACGCTTCTATTTGGATATGTGCTTTCTGTTTTCCTTTTAGTAGGTGACATAGATTGCGAATATCTCCATCAAAATTAAATTTTAATACACGTCATCAACACGTAGCAGGGAACTTTTTGTATACCTTTTCATGCTACCAACTATGGCATGTATTGTCCTTTAACGAGACTACAACAAATTTAATATAAACGATTTTAGTATCCATTTTTCAAAATCTAGATTTAAAAATGAAGTAAAGCACGTATTAAGATAATGGATAATTAATGTCGTGTTTTTGTGTCTATAATACTCAATTGACCGATATACATTTATGGTGAAAATTCTCATGAGTTTTGTTGGGTTGTAATTTAAAATGTATTTTTGTATTATATTAGCATTATTTATGTACTTAATTTAGTTTAGGTGTTATGATATTTTTGTAAATTTCTGTATTTATAAATGGAGTTTTTCCGTAAATAAATAAAAAATAAAATAAAATAAAATAAACCAGTTTCGGGGTTATACAGAGTTGTAGAAGGAACAAGAATAGTGGGATAATTGGTATAAAAGAAATTGGGGGATAAGGCAAAAAAGCTCAGAGGTGCGCTGCCTCCAGTAGTAAATTTAGATGGCTCCCAGGCAAAAAAAATACGTTGTTTAAGAAGTTAAAGGCGGACGATGTTTGACGAGTAACAGAGGCTTTACTTGATGTGGTTAACTCCACTTCCGTTTCTACCTCTTTAGTTCTTATACTGCAAGAGCCAAACTCTGTGAAGGCGTTGGATAGAATGACCTAAGGGAAACCATGTCTGTGTAAGTTTTATTTGCATGTTTTTTTTTTAATAAGGGTTAACCGCACTAAAATGGGACATTTATTTAATCAATTATGAAAAAATACAATAAAAATAATATTTTTTTGTGTATTCTGTTGATTGTAGTGCATTATCGAAGACGAACCACCTTCTTGACTCATCCTGTATATCAATATTGAAAACAATAAAAACCATATGTCAGCTAACAATTATATATTTTTAAAAATTGTAAAAATTTAGCAAATTGCATATTTATTAAAAATGAATTAATTTTCTAGTTCATTTTATTACTCTATTGCATATTGTATTCTCGGAAGTGCTTTGACCATTATCAGTTTAAAACTATATATGTTATATATTAAAGATTACATTTTGAAACATGCCTATTTTAGAAGTACCACATTTCAGTTTAGTGTATTCCTCTGACCGAATAATTAATAATTTTTTATTTGTTTAAAAAAATGTTTAATCGGGCAAAGAATACACTGTACAGGCCGTTTGATTGATCGCAATCTGTGACTTTATTTTTAAAATTGCTTGCCTTAGAGCTCAGGAAATATAAATATTGGAAAATTGGGCAAAAAATTTTTTCGCGATTGTTTATTTATGAGTAGTCTTAACGTATACAATATCATTCATTAATAGCTCCCATTAATGGACAATTTTCTAATAATAAACAGAAAAAAATTAATAAACATAATGCACTGATAGTGGTTAAAAAAATTGCTTCCGGTTTTTAAAAAAAAGCCTTTTCCAAAACCTATAGAGCAAGCATTTTTAAGTCACCTTCCAAATCAAACACCCTGTATATATACGACCATATTTTCATATCCAAACCTTTAAATTAGTACTAATACTTAATAATTGATCACTATGTTTATGTTATTTCTAGTCTGCAACATTTTCGGTTAAAAATGGTTTATGTGAGTCTAAAGTTATTTAATTTTATGCGATAACTTTTCTACTATGTGATAATTGCAGCAGGGTGTTGTAGAAAACACACACACACACAAAAACTTATTAAGAAAAACTCCGTTAACATACCAAGAGGCTCTTTAGTAATTTTTTCTTTAAATTTTTATGTCAACATAAAAGGTATATCCAAAGTTTAGTTTTTAATCAAGCAACTGGTTTTATCTAAACATGAATATTACCAATAGTAAACAAGGCCTAACAAACTGGGTATTTTCTATCTTGAATGTGTTTTGTTAATATATTTCTAAAGATAAAATACACTTTAAGGCTTTTACCAAACGTAAAGGTTTTTAATATAAAAAACAGGGTTTTGATTGAAAAATTCTGTTTTTACCTTGCCCGTCCTATTGAATTTCCAAATTTCATAACCATATTTAAAAAAGAAAAATCCTATTGTGAACCGGCGCCTAATGATGTTCTTATGTTTTTCTCAATCTAAAGTGCCCAGAGTATAGATATGTTTTTTATTATCAAATCTGATTTTTTCTCACTGCGCTTGCTAATTTATCCTAAACAAGTTTAAATTTTGTCATTTAATTAATGCATTTTTTTTGAAAATTCGATAAGTTTTGGCAACTCTGCTCGATAATATCAATTATAACATCCAGCACCGCTGGTTTGACATCACTTCTTGGAGGCCTAAAGTAGATTTATACAAAGAGCATAAAAATAAAAGTAACGTTAAAAGAAAATAAAAGTTCCAAATAAATAACCGTGAAAATCACCAACTTTTAACTTTTTATTTTATTTTGTTGTTGTTTCTTTGATTTTGGCTTAAATCCTTAATTGGGTCAATTGCCAGTACTCCCCGTTCCAGACACAGCTTTCCCGGGCTTTGTCTATGTGGGAGTCTCCATTAAGACGGGCTTGTAACCCCTGATGGCTCCGAAATTACGATTTTTCTTTCTTGTTTTGCAATGATTTTATCAATAAAAGGCATAAACAATGGCGATCCGACCAAGGACTGCTACTGGTATTACGTATAACCGCTTTCTGTCAGTACTGTCACTTCCTGCTGAGCGCGCAACCATCTTCCGCCATTAGGAAAATCCCTCGTGGGCCCCCAAAAAATGGGACAGGTATAGGAATTTTCGTTCACAGCGCTTAGCCTCAGAAGAAGGACTCCATCGTTTGGCGTAAGCTCTCCTTGATCCCCGAGGGTGAAAGCTGTTGATTCAGTTCCTCAAACCGATTTCCCGGAAAAAAGAACTGCCGCCCGACTTGAAGCACAGCAGCCCTTTTCTTATCGCGAGCACTTCACTGGTCGAAGGTCAAACAGAAACTGAACTTTTAACTTCTTATTTTATTTTATGTGAAATCACAACTGCTTATGTGCTATAACACATTCACGCATTATACCTACCAGTGGAAGCTTTTTCGTCTGCCGCCGTGCGAACCAGTGTGCGAGATAGAAAGCGCAATAGGTCTACAACCTTTTTCTCTCGCTCCGCGTGTAGATTGGTTGACGGGAAAGGGCAAGTGCGCCTTTTCACCAACCAGCAGGCAGCGCAAGAGACTTATCGCACGTTTTCATTAAACTGCCTCTAGTAACTCTATGCTCCAAGGTATCAGGTATGTTTGTTGTTTGTTTTTTGGCTGTATAAATGAGCTTATTTCTACTTTTTATTTTATTTATTTCTTTATTTTTAAGTTATTTGTCTGTATAAATCCACCTTAATTCCTAAAAATACCTAGTAAAAGACCCGGACCCTTGAAATACAAAAATCCTTTGGACAAACATCGCATGGTTATCTCTTAAAAAGTATAAAATGCTTGTTTTGACTCATCAGTATCGAATTGACTGTTTCTTTGAACGTGTATTTCTACAACACCCTGTATACACAAATAAGTTCTAACCCTTACGGCATGTTCACATTTTCTGTCTTTACAAACATCACTTGTAATTTATACGATCGATAGACTAATAATTGGTTATTAAGGAATTATTTCTAAGTTCTCTTACAATTACAGGTTCCTAATATATCTTCGGTGCAGATCTGTCGTTAATTATTTTCGATCTCTTCAGCGTGGCGCCACGCTTGATCTGATCCATGAGCGACTCGTGGCATACTTTCGGATCAGGCTGAAAAATTAAAATACTTCAGAATTGATATTTAATGTAAAATGAAGAAAAATCTCGGGCAAATCCAGCACAAATCAATCAGAAAACAGGTTAAAATAAAGAAAAAAAAAAAGCAAAATATTGTAAATAATAGTTAATTTTACATCAGTTATTGTGGGCTGATGATAATTTTTAAATACTATTCACATATAATTCCTTAAAATTCCAATGTATTTATTATTTTGAAAATTGAAATTAGAACCCAATATTTCTAGGACATCTTGTACAACATTTTTTGTGTGTTAATTCAAAATAAACACAATAAAGATTTGAGCATTTTTCAAAGGTTTTAGAGCTCTACAAAATAGAGTATTAAGTATTATTAAAATATAAAACTTTTTGCTCTAGTTTCACGTGACATATTATACGCCATCAAAATATTGTGCAGTAATTTTAGAACAACCTGTACAATAAAAACATTACCTAAGTTCAAAAGCTGTCATTTAAAAATATAAGCATTCTAGATATATTTAATTGTAATATAGTAAATTGTTATTATTTAAAATATACAATCTATATTAAAAGAAAAAATAAAAACGAAAACGTTAGCGATGCTTATTAATTTTGTTAAAAAATTTCAAGCCAAGCAAACATATTCTCACCAAGTTAAAAGATATCGTCGTACGAAGAATTCTGCAAGATAGATAAAGACAGAAAAATAGAGAGAGCGTATAAACAAAGTTCTTAATAATACTGTTACTTCTGTATAATGGAATCCATACACTAAAAATTATCCATTCACCGCCGGTAATATTGGTTGCTTAAAGGTCGTCATAGACAATGATGTAAGTTGAATAAAAGATGCTTCTTGGACTTGAATTGTCTTTATTTATTTAAAAACATTAAACATACAACATACACCAACATTCCTATTAGGTAATCTGACTGATCAGTTTTAAACTTTTAAGCTTGTCATCAACTAAGTTTTATCGTTACTACTGGATGGGTACGATGTATTAAACGACAATTAAATGATCGCCAGTGTATGAATTCCATTACATTTTAAAAATGAAGTTTGTTTCATTACCAATTCATTACCTTTTTGCTAATTAGCCCTAGCCAATATATTTGTAGTGTTAATAATATAGGTTTTCTTAATTAAGATAAATTATCTTTTCCCCCTAGTTATTTTAACTTAAAGTACAGTTGCGGGCGAAAAATTCCGGACATACGATTTTTCATTTTGTATTTCAGGCTTAGCTTGCCTAACCTATATCACCTCAACGTTACCTGAAAATTGTCATAGTGACAAAAAATAATTGATACAGATAACATATTATTTCAAGATTAATATAATATATATTTAGAACAGAATAATTTTAAATAAAATGAATATACTGAGCGAACTACAAAGAGCAAGATTGATTATGTTACCTGAAGAAGGTCGCGCCATAAGGCAAATATCCGAGGAAATTAACTTACCAAAAAGTAAGAAAATGATAGGCCGGAGCCATTCGTGGAATCTCGGCAGGCCTTTTAAAGCATCTATTAAGGAGTTTCAGGGCCTGGTGGGTACAAACACCAGGACAACGACAGCAAAGCAGTTCATTAAGACCCTCGCCAAGTTTATTCCCTACTGAGCCACAGTCTAACGTCAAGGATAACGGTAGGTAACTAACAGAACATTACAAACCAACAAGCACCTGGAAAGAATAGGGTGGTGGAGGATAGCCTGTGTAGGTTCTGCCAGGAGGCTGAAGAAACAGCCTTACATTGTGGTGCCACTGTGGCCTAGAAGGCTTAGGTTTAGGGGCTTGGTGAGGAAAACCAAAACCGGCGAGATAAGGGAGGGGTGTCAAGACTCTGGAGTCTAGTTAAGAAGACGGCCTGGACAGGTATTAAAGCAGCATTCTCAACCGCTGGTCCGCGGAAATGGTCCCGGACAATTTCTTCTACCCAAAAAAAAATTACTTTTAAAAAAACAAAATTTTAATTTATAAAATTACGAAAAAAATTTTTTTTTAAAAAATTTTTTCCCGGCAAAAAAGGTTGAAAAACGCTGCTCTAAAGAATGGAAAAAGGAGAAACCACAATAAATCTGGTAGGGTTGCAGTGGTGGAGGTCATTTTTGCCATCTCCGCTCAAATAATCTAATCTAATCTACCAAAAAGTACCGTTCAAGATTTAAAGCGAAAGTGGAAAATAGCAACATTCCAAACAGCTGTGAAAGTACTAAGAAAGACTAACAGAATTTTCGGATATGTAGCAACACGCCGCGTCAAGAAAAGATCCAAATTTTAAAAAAATCGTGCTGCTGTCAAGAAACCACTTTTAACGGCTGTTGGGGTTGTTTTTTCAGTATTTACGAAAGGGTTGAAGTTTTGGAGAAAAATTGTTTTACGGATGGGGAAAACCTTTTAATCTGGTTATGCGGGCAAGTTAAAGGGAAAAATAAACAAATTTAAAAAGAAAATTTTTTAAAAAAATATGTAATATATTTTTTAAAAAAGGTCAATTTTTTAAAAAAGAGTTTGCACTCTTCAATTTTATTAAAAATTAATCTGTTCTTAATATATTATACTAATCTTGATATTATATGTTATCTGTTGACATTTATTTAGTAATTATTTTGCTTTTTGCGAAAAAACGTTACTGATTAAAAAAAAAAAATCACGTCTTTTACCAGTTTAATTGCCAAAGGCACAAGGTAAAAACCCAGTTTAAAGAATTTCGAAAATATGACTGAAAATGTTAACATAAGTGTCCAGCATTTTTCGCCCGCAAATGTACCATCACCAAAAAATCTTTTTTATAAATGTCAGGTTATTATTACAGTTCATTAGTATTCGCAGGTAAAGCGCTGCAATAAAATATCGTTCGTGATTGTTGTCACTACCCTCCCTTTTTCAAAATTGTTTTTTGTTTGTATTGTAAAAAAATACTTGTCTATTGATATTGATATATTTATATAAAGTGTTTGTGTGCTAGTTATTTAATTTTTTGTACATCGAGCAATACACATAATAAAGTACAAAATGTTTATTTGCCAATGAAATTTAATTTTTCTATGAAGTTATATATATATTTTGGATTTGTAAATAAAAAGATATTCTATATTTATTTATTTATTTATTTCACGGGCATTGCCCAATCTTTACAAAGGAAAAAAAAGAAATATAAAACTAAATTTTACATAATTATCATAATCACATACTATCCGATTCTTGAGAGAAGAAAACTCATCGACAGTCTTCACGTCAGTTAGATAAAATGGTTGTTGTTAAGTAAAAATTATATGAAATACAGAGACCTGGAAACATAACCTCTATGGTTTGTTGTGTTGTCATGCTGTCAAACTTTTTGGGGGTTTTGGGGGGCCCCTTTAAAACGTGATTATCTATTTTTTTTAAAAAAAAAATTCGTCACAAAACAAAATTGGGGAAACGGGAAAAAAAAAGGCGAGGGGGGGGGGGTATGCTGATTTATAAAAATACACACCGGAAAAGTGCCTCGTTAAAAAATACAAGTGAAATCGAGTTTCCTTCTCCAAATGCGGAAAAAGTTGTGAATTTAATCAATATTCTTCATTAAAATTTAACTAACATGCTGAAGGACTATTTATGAAACTGTACTTGTGTTAAAATAACGCCAGAAAAGTGTTTTTTAAAAAAAAAAAAAACAAAAAAAGTGAAATTGACATTTTTTTTTTTCCAAATGAAAAAAAAATGTGAATTTAATCATTATTCTTCATTGAAACTGTTTTGTGCGGTATGAAAGGATGGAATTGAATTTTTTTTTTTTTTCTTGATTCTCTTCACAGTATTTAGAGAAAAAATTCAAACCGTTGGCAACTCTCTGAAAATATTAAAAAATTAGTATGATGAATTATGGAATGTTAGCTTTGTATTTACCTCCAATACAGCAGAAAGTGGAAGTAAAGGTCCATCTTTTTTTTTCCTCAAAAAAAATAATGGATTAAGGATAGAACCAATCCCAAATTTGGGGGGAACCCCGGGGGTTTTTTTCCTCTCATGTTTTGTCGTAAAAAAAAAGGTTAAAAAACACTACAAACTTTCAATTTGAGTTTTTAAAAAAAGAACTATTGTGATGTGATAGTGAAATAAAAACAGTAAATAGAATAAAAATGCTACAAAAAAATTGAAAATTGCCAAAGAAAACAAAAAAACCCCGTTTTTCCCCAAGGGGGGGGAAAAAAACAGTCATAAATGACATTTTAATAATGTTTTTCATTGACTCGCACTGACTGCACTCAGTGTATTTCCATTGCTCTTTAGCCCCATGGCAAAGACAAAGACAAAAAAAAAAAAAAAGGGGCACCCCGGAAAAAAAAAGTGTAGTCAATGGAAAACGCAAAAAAGGAATTTGACATATCATGGGCCGCCCCCTTTCAAGTTTGGACGTCCGGTAATCTATCTCTTTTTAGCTTAATGCAAATTATAATAACGTATGTCATTGATGCGCTGCCAATTCTCTCTCTAATTTTTTTTTAGAGGAATAAAAGGGGAATTATCAACAGATGATAAGTGGGTCTCTTCTCTCAAGAATCGGATATTAATAATCATTATCACAATCAGTTGCATTAAAGGGGAAAAAAAAAAATTAATAAAACATTAATGATGCCTAAGATGGTTTCTAAAAAAAGCTCTCAAATACATGAAACAGATCTATATACAGGGTGCCCGGGGGGAGGGCATGCATGGGGATCTCGGAAACCGTAAGAAATGCGAGGTCGGTTAAATTTATGGCAAAGGGGTTTCGCATTTAGATGCCTAACAACATGCTGTTTAGAAAGTTGTAAAACTCCTAGTACTTCCGGAGATACCCGGGAAAAAAAATGAAAAATTTTCCGATTTCGTTTTTATTTTTTCTGACGTTATTTAAAGATGGGGGAAAAAAAAAAAACACTTTCACGTGGCCACTCTTTAAGCTCTACCAAACAGCGTTGAGAGTTTTCCCCCCCGACGTTTCTTTTTTTTTAAAACCCCTCACCCCAAATTTTTTTTTTTTAAATATGACACTCAATTTTTTTTGCTTTTTTTTAAACCCCGTTATAATCCCAATTACAATGATGTATAACACTTAATTTTTTTTCTGTTAAATAAACATTTTTTTCAAAAAAGACAATGATTTTTGACAAAAAAAGGGACATCATTTCTTATGGGGGGATTCCATATTTGTTAATAAATATTAAGTGTTATACTTTTTTTTTAATTGGTATATTAGGGGTTAAAAAAAAAAAATTAAAAAAAAAGGCCCCTTTTTAAAAAAAAAAAAGTTAACAAAAACGTCCAAATCTCTAAACCCCCGGAAGTTTAAAAAGGGGGCCCCCTGAAAAGGGCTTTTTTTTTTCATATCTTTTTTTAAATAACGTGGGAAAAAAAAAAAACGAAAAAAGGCAAATTTGGGTTTTTTTCCCCGATATCTCGGGAATCCCCGGGGAATTTTTTGGGGGCTTTCTAAAGTGGAAAAAGGTTAGTTCGCAAATACACAACTTTGCCCCAAAATTTTTCCCCCCCCCATCTCTTTTGGTTTCAAATCTATCATCACTCAAATTATTCCCCCCATTTAATTTCTCCTTATTCTATCAATCGCCCCATTCTGTCCATAATTTGTTCTATGGGTTTGAATATTGAATACTCTTTTGACTCTTAGGGATCTTCTGGGAATATGGAAGTTCAGTTGAGACAAGTTGTGGGCAATCCAACCAAACCATGAAGAACTCTATGGGCAGTCATGATATCAGTTTTCCTCCTTCTTGAGGCAAAACTGTCAATATTTAAACCAGTTTGTAGAGCGGTAAAATCAATCTCTGTAGATGGGATGCCACTTTTATATACACATACCTAAGAAATTTTTTCTGAATTGATTTAATCTTATCGATATGTGTTTGATAGAAGGCGAGCAAACAGCAGTGGAATATTCCAAATGTGGCCTGACCAGAGAAACATAGAAAGTCCTTATAGTAAAAATGTTTTTAAATCCTTGGTATTTCTTTTAACAAGCCAAGCATTCTGAGTGCCTTACTGCACAACAGACCTGAATATGATGTACAAAAGATAGTTTACTGTCAGACAGTACACCCAGATCCCTAATTATATGTACCTTATCAATAGCCCTACCATCAGAGAAAACTCACTGGGCACCATACCCATACATCTGCCAAACTGAATATATTTACATTTCTGAACATTTAATTTTAACTTGTTTCGGATGCCAAGTAGGGGGAAACAATCTAAGTCTTGTTGAAATAACGTAATGATCAGGACCAATTGCTTATAAATCTTAATCATCCATAAGGGCAAATTCAGAATAGTGAAAGCAATGATACATCATTAATAAAGAGATTAAACAGTATTGGAGCAAGGTGAGCTCCTTGAGGAACACCTGAAGTAACTTGGATAATTCTAGATAGGGGATTATTTAGCTTAACAACTTGCTCTCTTCCCCTTAGATATGAACTGATCCATTTCAGAAAGACACCATGAATTTCCCATATGATAAAGTTTTTTTATCAGAATATCATGATCTACACTGTCAAACCCTTTTGGAAAAGTCTGTGAAAGACAAATCCACAATACATCCCTCCTCCAACCCCGACAATGTAGTCATGATACACAAGCAAGTTAGAAGTTGCAGATCGCCCCTCATGAAAACCATGCTGGTTAATTATAATTGTATTCTTAAAAAAGTTCGCAATGATAGTAATACTGTTGCCTATAATGTATTGTAGGTATTACTTTATTATATTTCATTTTTTCCCTATAGCTTCCCAGTTTTTAATGCACTTCTTTTCGATATCTTTAAATATCAAGGATGAAGAAAGGTTTTTCCATAAGAGATTTTTATCAACTTCGACCAACTCTACTAGTTTATCTTTTTAAGCTTTACTACAATATTGTAGTCTTTCTTTTATCACAGTTTGTTCATTTTTCTTTTTAAACATAACACTTGATTTTGAAATATCACTGGTAGTAAACAATTGAAATTTTTATATGTTATGTTTACTATTTGCTTTTTAAAAGCTTTTTACCGTTTAGTTATACACATTAACACTGTTGCCAAGTTTTACCATTCGACAAAATTTGAATTCGAGATTAAGACTCACATAACACTCAAGAATGTGGAACAAAATGTGTAATTGAGACTCATTTACGACATTTTTCAGTTGAGACTGGAGAATTGACCTCAAGGGCATTAAATCCACCTCTACAATAATTTTTTTTGCATATCATTAATAATGATTATTTTTATTTAAAGTTATGTAATAAGTGCTAATTAAATGATTTCTAGTGACGAAAACAAAAAATATAAATTATAAATACAGTATGTCGCAAAAATTACATTTTCCTGTTTATATATATTTTTATAATTTAGTAAACACGTAAAAACTACATTTTAATCCGTTGTATCTAGTTACTTTTTTTCTAAATTTTAACTCGTAACCTTATTTTTTGACATGTCATACCACATAAAAAAATCACATTTGTTTCGAACTTTTCTGACCACCCTATATAACAAGGTTTCAAATTAATATTCTTTTATTAGCTCACCTGTGCCTTACTGTTGATAATCTGCCTAATTTTACTAGCTTTAACCCGACCGGTTGCACGACATTGCCTCCTATATGCTGCTGTGCCAGCTTGGCGTTCAGCGAATCTAGGAAGCTCTGACCCGGGCCCCTCTGCACCTGCTGTACCTTCGTTACTTGGGGCGCATTGATGTGGTCTTCAGAATTCCGCCGTGAGGTCCGGGGCTGGAATTTGGTGCTAGTTTCGCGTTTAGAGAGGCTAAGAAGTTGGAGCCGACTTTACCTGGACCTGAAAATGAAAAACAGTGCATTTAGTTTGGTAACTCATGAGCATAAGAAATAAGAGGAAAATTGAAGGTTAAAGGAAGAACACGGCAATGAACTATTTGATCAAATGTCTGTCCCACTATGAAAAGAACTGCTACCATTTTTATAAAATAAATCGACGGAACTAATAGCGCCATTTAATTCCGAACTACTTTAACTACTTAAAAATTAGTTAGCATTAAATTTTGGGCAAATCTTTTCCTACCTTCTACTGAATATGTTGAAAAACCTAATAAAGAAATAGGTGTCCGTTGTCAGTGTCTAAAAATATTTTTTTAAATGCCAAACTTAACTTTGGATCAAAAAGTATTAACTATTTATTATATTGAGTAGAGAAATTGGGAGGGGTATGGCGGAAGAGGGATCAGATCCCAAAAAAGTGCTATCCATTTTTTAAAAAAAGGCAGGAAACACACTCCTTTGAGAGAAGAGCTGGAAGTGGTCGCCCCAAACTATCGAATCAAGAACAAGACAATAATTTAGTTAATGTTTTGAGAAACCAACCATTTAAATCTTTAGTTACAGCAAAAAGGGAAAGCAATTTCTCAGCGTCGGTTAGAACGACACGGCGAAGAATAAGGCAAATATCCGAATTGCGCTGCCACCCGACAGCTTTAAAACCGTTTTTAACAAATGCAAATAAAGAACAACTCATTGGATTTGCTCTACAATTTTACTTGGAACCTCCGATTTTTTGGAAAAATATAATATTCACCGATAAAAAAGTGTTTCAGTCGTGCTACAATGGGATACTTAAGGTATACAGGCCTCAAGGAACACGATTTGATGAAAAATATATCCAAAAGGACAGAAGTAGTGAGCAATTGATGGTAAATGTTTGGGGGTGGCTGAGTGCACCAGGACTTGGTGTATGTTATTTTATCGAAGGAAGGTTCAATGCGGAGGAATATATAGATCTACTACAGAATATTATGCTTCCTCAGGGTTGCCAACTTAGGGGTTTCCCCCCAAATTTAGGGAGAAAAAAAATGGAATGGGATTTTTTTAGGGGTGCTATATTTTTAGGGGTATTTTTAGGGATTTTTATAACTTCAAATATTTTTTTTTTGTTAAATTAAGCAAAATAAAGGTGTAATAGTATAGGCCCTGGGATAATCCAATCTAGCCAATCATATTCATTTTTGTACATACCGCCTTAGCGACATCTAGTCAATAAGAGATTTGTTACTTGAAGCTTTAGATAAGTAACGAATAACAAATATAAAAAAATGTTGCTGAATGAAATTATTTATTGATTGTTTTGAATTTATTATTTGTTTACTGATATTTTATTATTTATTAATTATTTTTTATGCATTATTTATAAAAAAAATATTTAATTATTTATTTTTTTAATAATAATTTTTTTTAGGGGGAATACCTAGTAATTGTGGGGATTTTGGAGGTTTTTGATTGGGGCTTTAGGGGAATAAATTTTTGAAAGTTGGCAACACTGTGCTTCCTTCTGTACTGGATCGATTTCCGGACAATAATTTTATCTTTTAGTAAGATAAGTGTCCCGTTCATACGGCCCGGTAAGTCGATGAATGGATGGAAGAGCAGCGTATTAGGGTTTTACCGTGGCCCACTCGTATTTCGGTCCGGAATGTAAACGAACTTAAGGATAAAATTTAAGAGGCGTGGAATGAATTACGAAATCCAGATACCGGTCGTTGGTCCATTGAGGCCTGGAAGCCGAAATTTTGTCTTAGAAAAAAAAGGGCCAAAAATATTAAATTTTTTGGAAGGATATTTAAGTTTGTTTAAATTTTATTAAATTTTTAAATTTAAATTTTATTAATTTGTTGTTTTTATAAAATATAAATATGTTCGTTTACCTTTTGCTTTTCGTGTCCGTGTTTATATAGTAATTAAAGAAAACAAGGTAAAAAAGAGCATTTTATCAAATTTGCAAAAAAGTCAAAATTTGACAAATTTTTTGCCCAAGATTTAATGGCCGTCACTGTACATTCATAAATTCTAATAACTTACCGTCAGTTTTTCGGTCCGCACTTTGCGACCTGAAGCTCGTGATCCTTCTTACCGCATTTGGGCTTCCTCCCATCACTTGAGAAGGTTGCGCGTAGACCACGCCTCCTGACTGTGACAAATACGAAACCTTAAAAAAAAGTAAATTCCAGATTAAATAACAAGAGTAAGATAAAACTATGGAGGCAACAGAAAGGAGTGGAAACCAAGCTTGTTAACCTTAAAAAATTGTTTCCAAAGTTATACACTTTCTATTAGATAAAGATAGGGTGCGCTGGCAACGATTGTACGGGCTTCCACGGGCAGTGTAGCCATACATAACAATACAGTGGTATTTATCCCATTTTTTTCAACGAGAATATAAAGTTTTTTTGTATTAAATATATTATTTACTTCCCAAGAAAACTATTTTGTTCGGAAATTAAACAAATAAAATTTTTACAGAAAATAGCTTGAATGAAAATTGGAAGTTTTAATTCAACAATTTTGCACTTGTATAATTTTTTAAGCCTAATTAAAAAGGAATAAACAATAAACCAATCAAAAGTAACAAAACTTTACCAGAATGATGTATTTTAATAAGGCAATAATAGTTCTTAATTATTATTTTATTAACAAGGTGAAGTTAAAATTGGAGCTCGTAAGATTCCAGCTGAAGTATTGCGATTTCACTCTTTTCTCCAGTCCTGAGGTATATTTTTTAAATACTATAATAAATTTTGTTCCTAAAAGAAATTTCCTTTTTATTATTAAGTTCATTTTTTATGCCATATTAACTTATTTTAATAACACTAAAATCTTGGACTTCCATTGTCTTTATTTGTTAATTGACACACAACGTTCCGGTTAGTGATGTATTTCCAATCGTTTTTAAGTAATAACAAAGATAATATAAGATGAACCATTCAATGCTATATTTTGATACCCCAATGGACTTTGGCTAATGCGAGCCGATGTCCATCGAGAATTTTCCCTATCCTTGAACGAAAGTTAAACAGTGTTGCCGGGAGGCCTTTCTTTACGTGATGAAACGCGACTAAAAATAAAATACCGTTTAGTCGCTACTTCGTGTTCCGAATAAGGTACAAACGACAGACATTGGCAATGTCGCACGGTTTGTTTGGGGGCAGAGGTTACCGACTTAGTTTTATTTGCATTACGGAAGCATTGATATCTCCGAACTGATTCAAAACGCCCCATTTAAATGAACCATCTATTCGTAGTAGTATTATCTTGGTAATAACTAAAACTATTCTTAAAAGCTAAGTCCTTATATATATCCGTTGTTCACCGAAGCTTGACCGACTTTTCACGGTTCAGCAGCAGCCAGATATTCGGAATGACGAACACTAGGTTTGCTAAATACATTTTGGTTGTTTGCAATTATTACAGCTTCTTTAAATTTTCTTGTCTTCCAGTGGGTTTCTATATAATAATTTTTGCTTCCTTGTTGCTGTGTTTTTTTTGATTCATGCGTGTTAAGCAATCCTGATTTCGACGTTTCACCTCTTTCCCATTATGTTTTGTGTTCTTTAACAATTTCAGGGGTTTTTTTTGTTTCCCCGATGTATACCTCACCACAAAAAAACAGGGAAATTTTGGGGTTTTAAAAAAATACCGGGGTTTATTTTTTTAAAAAAGCTTTTTTATTTTTTTTTCCCTGTCATACAATTTTTGGTAAAAAGCAAAAATTTTTTCTTTTTTAAAAGAAAAATCTCCACTGAAGGAAGAAAATTTTAGAAAAAAAAGGCGGGGGTGAATAATTGCAAACCCCAACCAAAATGTTAAAAAATTTTAAAGGGCCCAAAAAACTTGTTTAAGGGGTTCCGAAAATTTCGCGAAATTATCTATCGGGCCGCCGCTTGCTAAAGGGGTTCCCGGTCGTGCTCGTGAACGGATGAGTATATAAGTCGTAGTTTTTAAGATATTTTTTAGTTATCACTTGAAAACGGTTTGGAGATACATCACTAACCAAAAACTTGTGTATCAATTAACAAATAAAGACAATGGAATTTCAAGATTTTGGTGTTATTGAAACCATAACATTGTCTAACTCTTTTAAAAAAACATTAACTTATTTGTTTTCAAATTTATGTACCTTCATATATACCAGTTTGTGTTCTAAACAAATGAATATTTCCCGTAAATCGTGCCCTAAAATTTGGAATAATAACTGTGTTCCCAAAATAGAAGATCTGTCACCGGACGAATCACATTTCCTGTAAAACAAAGGCCAGTTAGCTCAGGTAATGTTATTCTATTATTTGGTCATTGCACATACGTTTACAGATAAACTTTTTAAATTTTTGGTTTTTAAAAGTTAGGGAAAGATCTATTATTTTAGGAACATATTGTTATGGTATTATGACAAATATAAATAGTTATGTAGTAGCACCCTCTAGTATTATTTCCGTATTTTATAAGGCGTAGTATTAGTTTAAAACTCGGCCCCTAGGTGAGTAGGTAGGTAGTTAGTTTTTTATATAAGAGTAGTGAATTCGTAAATTAATTCGGTGATTGATTACATGAAACCCTTATGAAATTTAAAGTTTAAGTGTGTTTTTTTTACCTTAGACTGAGTCTGGAACGTGCTCATCACTGGACTAGGCTTCGCACCGACATTTCCGCCTCCTTGGAAGCTGTTGGGCCTCTCGTTGGGCGGCTGCTGAGGTTGGAAGATATTCTGAGCGGACCCCGACAAAGCCGCCATGCGCCTAATCGAGTTCGGGCTGGCGGGAGTGTGTTTTAGTTCTGTGAGGGCTTTGACTGTTTCGGCCACATTTACACCTTTAAAGAAATATTTAAAAATATATATTACAATGTTATAATATAAGATTTATCACAGATAAAAAAATGGTAATATCTGTTAAACAATTTTATAACAACTGAAACAGATAGTATTATATTCTCGAAGAAAAAAATAATCCCAGCCGTCATTATCTATAAGTAGCATTAGATCAGATTTTGCACCCTCCGTCACCTAAATGAACATGCGCACATCGTGAATCCAGTACTATAACTGGACAACTCTCCCTTAATTCTTCTTCTTTTATTATGGCGTTGGCTGCCACTTTTTTGCTTTCAGCGCCTTTCCTTGTTATAAACTAAACCACCCTGACCAATCACAGAAGCTCCGAAAATGCGTAATTTCGCGATTATATGGACTTAGCAATTGACGAATTAAGTTAATTTTGACTACATCTACGATCCTATTTCTGGTAATATCAGAACCAAGACTTTAATTTTTTCCCGATCTTTTTATTACACCTAATAAAGATTTTTATTCCCCGTATTTTGGTGTTTAGATCAAGAAAATCCGTTCATAATTAAAAGTTTTCCCAAGAGCTTTCCTCAGATCAAAAGTAATTCTTAAGCATTTTCAATGAATATTTATATCTGTAGTAAACCTATTTATTATTATTTAGGCATGAATTTAAATTCAAATTATAGTTCGACTTGAGCCCCAAGCTCTACAAAAAAAAAAAAAGGAAAATATCCCTTGGTTTTCCCAAAACAAGTGTTTTTCCATATATTTGAGAAACAAAATCTGTTTATAATTTCTTTGTATTGAAAAGTTCGACAGCCTGTAATAAATTAAGCTCCGCTCCTTGTGAGAAGAGAATTTTAAAAAAATTTTAAGTAATTAATGCATTTTTATTATTTTAACACCCTTTTGGGGTACTTTTAATTTTAAAAACAGTGGATGTTAACTAATGAATAATGGATAATATTATTGTTATTTACTAAACTAATGTAGAATAAATACATAATAGATTAGTCATGAATAAATAGTATATTATTTTATATAGAAGAAAAGTAACTTTATCTCCAAATAAAATAAGTTGTATTTTCTCTAAATGTCGACAAATAATTACTCTTTTTAATATTTTAATTTTTTATTTTTAAAAAGAAAAAGGGGGTTTTTGAGGCGCTTAGACTGCTGCGAAAAAATAGTTGCTATAGTAATGTAACATAAAGCTGTCAGTTACTTTTTCAAAATAAATATTTTAAAAAAATTCTCTGTTTATAATTCCATTAATAAGCAGTTATTGAAAAGTTCGATCAAATAAACCAATTTTTTTTAATTGAGCAATAAAAATTTTGGTTTTGTTTAGTTTATAAATTGGTTTTTTTTCTTGTTTTCCTCCGACGGAAAAGTAAAAGTAAGCCCCGGGCCCGGAAAAATAAATTTTGCGGTCACAGGAAGTAAACGGATTTTGACGAAAAGAAAAAAAAAATTTTCTTTTTAAAAATTGCTTGGTGAATAGTTACTTTTCCAGTAAAAAAATAAGCATATAGATGGCATTGGTCCCCAACCTGTATTTTTTAATTTTTTGGCATTCCTTGATTCGGGAATTACTTGTTGCTGCCGGTGTGTCTGCCCAGATGGTTCAACAGAAGCGGAGGGTGGTATTTTCATTCCAAACCCCGGCGGCTGTTTTGGGTTTTATGAGGACGCCCTTTTCTTGGGGGAGGTTTGTTGGTTTGCATACTGCCTCTGCGTAATGGTTTTTGCGACGTCCCGAGTGTTTTCCCCTTGCTGACAAAAGTTTAAAATTAAAAGCTATTAGCGGTAAATATATAGGCCTATTTGATTTGCGGCCAGTGATGATCGCGTTGTTAAATTTAGCAATGGACTTAGCAATTGTTAAAAGTTAACAACGGTTTAGAATAAAACAAAACGTCATTGTCAGTGTTTATTCAATGATATTGGTAGGCAACCTGTCAAAATTTTACATTAAACATTTACCACTTTATTCTTGTATCCCAGTCATCACTCGTCTTTAGGGCTGTAACATGATTCTTGTTTATATTTTGGGGAGAGTTTTCCTTAAAAAACTCTAGTAATTTAGAAAAAATTTAAAGTAACACACACTAATAACCTTTCAGGGCGGAACCTGATTCTTTTACAGTGTAATACTTTTTTTGTATTTTTATACAAATGTGGGAATAAAATAAATTTGTATACTTTTACCCATAATTTAAAAAAAAACTTCATCAACTACGTTTTTAAATGTCTGTATAAAGGGGTGATACCTTATAAAAAAAAAAGTTGGGATTTTTCTTATTATAAACCAAAAAAAAAACATAAAAAAAATAATCGTTTTGAAATTAATTTTTATTTTTTATTAAACCCAAAAATTTAAAAAAAAAAATAAAATTTAAAAAACCTTTTTGTTATTTGGGGTTTGAGTCATTATAATATGATTTTGAGGAAAATAATTTTTATTTTTAAAAAACCCCAATTTAAAGGTTTATTTCCGGAACCCCCAAATTAATAAAACTTTTTAAATTTAAAATTATATTTCCAAATTTAAAAAAATTTTACAAAAGGGATAAAAATTTTGAAGAAAATTTTCGCATCCTTTATCTGGCCCCCCTTTTGGGGGGGGTTTTTGACCCCCCCCTGGGGGGTTTAATTAAAAAAACGGGGAAATTTAATAAAATTTAAAAGGGGTTTAATTTAAAGGTTTTTATCCGGGGATTTGTTTTTAAAAAACAGTTTTAAGTTAATTTTTTAATCATTTTTTTTTTAAAAAAACTTTCCAGAATTTTTTTAACACGAAAAAAACTGTTTAAATTTAAACACAAAAAATTTAACCAAATTTCGCCACTTGTTGAGAATTGAATAAAAAAAGAAAAATTTTTAACCTTAATTTCAAAAACTTTGGTTTTTGAAAGAGGGTCTAAAACCTTTTAAAAAATAAAAAAAAATACCCCAAAAAAATGTTTATTGTTCTTTATAACGATTTTAAAAAACATTTAAAAAAATATTTCTATCTGGAAAATTTTTTAAAACAGGGGTTTAAAACCTTACCATTTTTACTTCCAAATTTAAGGGGACAAAGAACGTTTAAAAAAAAAAAATTTTAAAAAAAATAATTTTGGGGGTTTAAAAACGGATGAAAAAATTTTTCACCAAAAAGGAAAATTTGAATTTTTTTCAGATTTTTCCCGAATTAGTTAAAAAAAAAAAAGAAAAATGGCATTTCATTTTTTTGCCAATTTACCAAAAAAATAAATTTTAAATTTTTTTCGGATTAATGCTTTTATAAGGAACCTTTGGAAACAAAGTGAATTTCAAAAATCCTTTAAATTTGGGAAAAGATGTTACAATTTTAAAAAACCCTTTTTGAGGGTTTTTGTTGAAAAAAAAAAATTAATTTATTTGGGAAGAAATTAAAATTTTTTTTTAAAGCTTTACCTCAAAAATTTTTTTTTTATCGCAAAATTTAAAAAAGTAATTGGCTGTTAATTTATTTTTTAATTTTTTCAATAAAGAAATAATATATGACAGCATTACTGACAACTGACAAAAAAATTTTTATGTTCCGTTTTTGCGCCCCCCTGGTAGCTGCACCGCCAGGGCGCCCATCCGCCTGGATACGGCCCTGTCTATATGTTTTCTATAATTTAGAATTTTATTCAATGTATAATCAAAAATTTTTATAGCATTGTTATAAGCTTTGGCAAGTGTTCGTTTCCCCATACAGCAGCAGGTGAACGTATTTTCTCATATGGACACCGCTCAGTAAGCGAGCATCAACTATTACCAAGGAATTTAGCGTTGTATTATTATACATAGTGAAATTAGAATTATCTTTGGTATCACTAAATTGCGAAAAGCATATAATGTAAGCATTTAAGAACGTAGTATAAGAAACACATTGGTATACTGTCATGGACAATGGTCGTCTTTGGGCATCTAGAGATTTCGTTGTTTCTTGGCAAGAGTAGCGTGCAATATTTGCTGGCTGCACTAGTATTGGTATTAAGATTTGTACATCTAGTTAAAAAAACACACACGACTAGTGAAAAAACATTACAGGTGAAACTTTGGATAAAAGTATTTTGGCATTTATTATATGAGGTGTTGAAGATAACATTCCTTATTGTTGTTTATCGGATGATTATAACCTATAATAATATTTTTAATTTTTTATCTCTTTTTTGAAAGTATGATATAAACAAATAGAAAAATATTTGATGTTAAAATTAAAAACATTAGCTTGATCGAATAATAAGGTAAAGGAGGAAATATAAGCCTTCAAATTTAATAAGTAAAATTATTTTTAATAAATAAAGGGATATATTGCAAAAACAGGGGAGATTACCCAAGAAACAATTTTTCTAAAATATTTCCTTAATGCTAAAAAATACCTAGTAAGATGGTACCGCCCTGGTAGTTGGAAGCAGTGGCTGCGCCTCCTAAGGCATCTGTCTTGAGGAAATCAACAAGAGAGAAAAAGTTTTCATATTTCTCAGTATAAAAATTTGATATGGCAAAAATAGTTTTTTAAATGTTTTTCAGAAAATTGTAATGGATAAAAGTTTATGTTGTTTTTATTATTTATTTAATTTTACAGATCGATAAGAAAAGTTTGGCTTGTGCAAATTCGCTTTAAAACATTTATAATATTATGATCTTATTTTCTATAAACACATGAACAAAAAACTGTTATTAATTCTGAACAAACATGCTGTTAAAAATCGGCTAACCAGCAAAAATCACCCGATTAGAGGGTTAACACTTACCATCGATATGTTGATTATGGTCTTCTGTGTTAAAGGTAGTTTGACTACCACCATAACCGCTGGGAAGATTCTAGACTTTCACTGGAGTGCTACTTTCTTTCTGTGTACCTTCAGGCTAAAAGGAAAAAACACTGAAGTTAAAAGGTTCTTCTTTTAGAAACCTTGTATTATTAATACCTTAAAATAGTTTTTTTTTTTTTTTTATTCTAAACCCGGATGCGCTAGAGTCAGGAGGGAATCCAAAAAATATAAGGACATTTACTATAGGGGCTCTGCCCAGGTTCGTCCAGTGTATTTTTTTTAGGTATAAAACTTTGAAAAACCAGGTTTCAGGAAAATTCCTGAAAATTTTAAGACAACAAGGACAGTTATGGGGTCTTTTTTTGTGTATGGTGGCTTTGCGCTCAACCAAAAACAATTTATAGTTCTTTAAAGTAGCACTTTGATGATGGCAAAAGTGCATGGACTTAGAGCTTTGACTGGGCAAAAAATGTTGGCCAAAAATTACATAATGCATTAAATTGAATAGAGTTCAAAAGTCCTACTCGGTTGTCTTACACTTCTCTGGAGGACTTATAAATTCTGCGGGTGGTGGGAAAAGTTTAGATTCACCTTTGATTTTTGCTATTGCCTTGTCAGCGCCATACTGGCCAGTTCATTGCATATTCACGTGTGTTGGCTGAAATAAAAATAAAAATAAATAAAATGTTTTATCTAAATCGTTAAATATATCATTTATTTTCAAAAAGAAATAATCCACACTCAACACATGTTTACCTGTGGATTGAGATGAGCAGCCTCCCTTAAGACCACCCAAATGGTAGCGGGCAGAGCGCTGGGCAGTGTCTTCCTTCAAAACATGCTGCCAGGTGCTCATGGCTCCACCTATAGTCAGCTCGCATCCTGCAGTACCTGGTTGCTTGGGAACTCTCCGTAGGGGAGCGGCTGGACACGTTCAGAGAGCGAAGAGCGGCATACAGCCAAAAACCGCGGGAGTATTAACCTTTGAAAGCATTATTTTACATTGGCAAAGAAATTTATGGAAACGAGAATTTTAAAAGTAGATAGAAACACAGATTTGTTTTGATCTGCGTCGAACATTATTTCCTAAAAAAGGTAATGTAAGTGCAAAACATAAAGTCTTTGTGTTGGTTATTTTTTTTGGCTCTGGTCCTTTCGGTCCAATTGCTGCCAGCTCTCTAAAGGTAACTCTTGCTATAATTAATTGGCTTACAAGTACCTTCAGGTATTCTTTTGCCTTTACATTCAAATGGATAACTTCCACAGTCTGTCTCTTTGTCTTAGAAATCATCAAACAACAATAATAGAAAATCATTGCACATACACAACCAACCCATCAGAATTGAAAAAAAACGACCAAACAAGCAGACATAACCGGGTTTCTCTCAAGGCACTTTAGTAGTAAGTATTTGTACTTTGATACCATCTGGGCAGAACGCATAAGTGCTCTCGGGGCACTTTCAGATGACAGATGAATTCCTTTTTGGTTTTCGGGAGCAAAAAACCGGTTTCCCGGTAGTCCACAAACTACAATGTTTACTAAACGAAGGCCAACTCTCGTGCTAAAATATAGGGCAAGTTTTTAATTGCATCGATGGATCCAGCGCATTAAGCGCTAATGCATCAAACCGTTTTTAAACTACCACTGGAGAGTCCGATGGATTCCATTAAAGCGTTTTTATAAAATACTTGAGCAAAAAGATATAAATAAATACGGAAAAGAAACACAACAATCAACTAAGCATTGACAGTTTCAGGACAAACAGCGAGCTTTTTTAAACATTTCGTTTTAATTTGTTCCATCAAAACTTCTCATGACGTCATTTGATGTTCAGCGCATAAATTCAGCGTACTTTTTATCAATGGAATAGAACTTGCCCATGCCACTGTTGGAAGTGGTGGTTTGGATACAAGCCTTCATAGGCAGACGGACTCTGGGTGGAACAGTGACACCTTTAGTTTCGGTAGTTGGCGTAATCAAGAGGTAACAGGACGGCGGGTTGCGACAAATAAGACTTGGAATATTGTAGACTACATCAGCGAGAGTCAGGTGACCCTTCCATTATGCTACAAAAAAAAAAAAAAGAGAGAAAGAATAACTAAAACTGACGTTAAGGGGTTTAATAAACTGATTTTTTTAAAAAAGCGCGAAATCGAAGAAAATTAATTTTAACTTGCCTGATGATATTGTATGAGGCCCATCGCTGAAAGTAATAGCAGATGCCGCTCTTTCAATGTGCTTGAATATCTCTTGTAGGTTGGGCCATGTGGCTGTAGTATTGGGAATCGCCATGATGGAAAGAATTAATACAAGGAAAAGTGCTGGAACTACTGCTGTTATTTAACAATGTTCTGACATATTTGGAATTATAAGGAAAAAACATTTGTAAAAGATTGGAAATTTTGTTATCTTCTTTATTTCTAATTTCAAGTATTATTTGTGTAGGTTTTACCTCCCAATAACATGTTTGAAAATCAAAGTTAGAGGGAATTTGATGATAGTTAAAATGAAACGAACAGCTATTAGTCAGCTTTGCACAATTCTTTTTTCACTAATCTCTAAGGTAAATTGTTTCTCCCACAGGAAAGGGGCGAACTATTTGCCAAACAATTTGCTGCCAATTCAGCTTGATCTCCTATTAATCATCCTCTTCCAACAGTTTACCCTGTTTATAACTTAAAAATGTCCAGATATAATTTTGATCAATCCAGATCTAAGCGTATTCCTTCTTTTCTTAATACTAAAAAAAAATCACGTCCTCGGCTGGATGGCATACCAATCCTCTTAAAAAATGTGCTCCCGAAGGCACCCATCCTAACTGCCCGCACAAGATCTCTCACTTGACACGGGCATTTGCCCAGAGAGAGTTTTAAAAAAACTGCGTTTTACAACCTGCAATAAAAAAGGATCAAACTCTCTCTTCTAACTATAGACTACCATAACCTTTACTCTCTTCTTTCTGTTTGCAGTAATGAAAAGAGTCATTTATTCCCAAAGCTTAAAAGTACCGGAAAACATAGCAGAAATCTTACATGATAGACAGTCGTCACAGTAAGATCCACAGCTGATCTCCTTTCTTTTGTCTCACACAGCTGGAAGCACGCCCATTGTGAGGTTTGCCCAAATTGAATCCCAGATCTTGCTCTTGAGCCTCATCCCAAAACTCGATCATGTGCATGATACAGGCTTCTTATGCAAACTTCCTTCTTAAGGTCTTTTCCACCTAAGCTTTCTTAAAAACTTTCCAGTTTCCTTTAATCGACGTATCAGTTACTATAGATGGTCATTCGCCCAGTTTCTACCAAATTAATGCTGGGGTGCCCCAGGGTCAGTGCTCCCACGCTGTTTCTTTACCATTAACGATCTCTCTCTTCCACAATCAATCCCATTCATAGTTTGTGACGATACTCTCCACTCTACAGTATTCAATTTCTTCGCAGCCACCATGTAATTCCTGATTTGGAAAACAAGCGCAGATACGGATAGCTCTTTCACAAGACCTCAAGCTTTATATCACTTGTATTGGGGCGCCAAAGAAATCTTCAGTTTAACGCCTCAAAAGCTTTGAGTCATGTTCGCTGTCCGAAAAAAAGTCTGCCAATGCAATCCCTTACGCTGAAGCGGGCATTCTGCAGAAGAATCGATGACGTTTTAATCTTGCCGGCGTTACTTTTAAGAAACTCTAAAGTCCAGCTGGCACAAACACATTTCATCATTGCATGAACTTCAGCAGCTTCAGTAAGAAAAGAAACTGTTGGGATGCTGCGATGTTGAGAAAATGTTTCTTCTTGTTTGCGTCTGCATGCACACACGCTTCTCTGCCTTCTGTCCCCCAAGATCAGACATTTCATTTTGAATGTTGTTTCTTCTCACCCCAGCATCTGCAGAATGGTTTCGTGCCTAGCGTTTGGACCTTGTTTAAAGAAGGCCAGTTTAGTCTGATTAGCGGATCCAGCATGCCAGGAGGATATCTTCATGCGACATTAAGTCGAATTTATGGGGTCTGTCGCTGTTCTTTCTCCAGATATTTGTGGCTTCATTACCATCAGAGGTTAGTGTTGTTCCTTCCTGGAGCCACCCCAGCGCTGGAGGCGCATGTACGTCCATACCAAGTTCAGTTGAGAGGACAGAGCACCACTTTCTTCACTGGTTCTTTGCGTCCTGGGCGATGAACTATGGGTTATACTTGCAGTTGCCACTATATCCCAATCTCCCAATCTGTTTTTAAAGTCTGTGAACAAACTTCTCTCTTCCTGTTTTAGGCACTGCCCCCTGGATGCTTTGTGCACTCTAAAATAATACCTTTTTGGACTATCATGGTAGTCTAAGTTCTTAAGCTCCTGTCTAACTTGTGCTGCCTTCGCCTGTCTGTGACATAAGAGATACAATCAGTAATTAAAAAAAGTTCAGTTTTAGGGTGAAAGTGGAAACTATCAGGATGTGTTATATAGTGAAATAGCTTACAGTGTTTTCCAAGGAAGAGGAAGAATAGACATCTGACAGATCTCTCTGAGAAAACTTACTTGAGATGAATTATTTTTGAAATTGCTTGGCTAACCCATGAAAAGTCAGTGTTAGAAGGACTAGCATTAAAATACCCCATATGCGCCAGCAAAAGTGGGGGCAGCCTGGTCACCACAGAGTCATCTGTGACGTGAACCTGGAGATCTGCAGACTCAGAGACAGTTATTACCGCATAAATGCACCACTACGATACCAGAACATTGAAAAGATATTTAAGAAACAAGAAGAACATAAATAAAATAAAAATATCGTTATAGTTTATGAACATGTAAATAAGATGTAAGCAACTATCAACGGATAAATGTTAAAGTACAAAAGAAAAGATCAAAGTCAAGTAAGGATCAGTTATTTGATTTTTAGAAATATTCCCTCAATTTCCTTTTTTTAATTAATTGGTACTCTTCATGAAGGTTTATTGAGCACATCGAAAAATTCATTTTTATCACGCCTCAGGATCTGGCCATCATGCTCGTCCCAGTTACAGGGAGGAGCTCAGGCCTGGATGTGCTCAGAGGAAGCCTGTGGTATCCTCCACTCTGGCTTAAAAGCAGTGCTGACCAGAGTGAAAAGAAACCTCTCAAAAATAAAGAATCATGCAAGAAAACTTGTGCACGTCATTCTGCATATTGATTTTTAAGATGAATCAATCTGCAAAAATGCTTCAATAACAAATAAATTAATTATTTATTAATTTATCATTTACTTTTCAGCAAAAATTTTTTAGGTTCATTTTATTTTAGAAAGAGTAGCAGACTTGCCACCAAAATGTAGATAAGTATCTTGATCTTTGGAGTTTTTTTGGGTTTTCAGTTATTTTCTCTGGGTTGTGTCAGTTTGTAAGGGTTAAAAGTTTTGGAGCACACACAGTTCTGCCTGGGGATAGGGACCCCAAGAAGGTCCACAGAAAGCGTCTCCATCCTCAGTGTACCCAGAGCAGTACCAACAAGTTATTGACTTTGGATCCTTCTGGCTAATATATATCAGTTGTGTGTCAATTTGCACAGAATCCTATTTTCAGATCACTTGTTGGCGAGTTCATTCTTACAGCTGGGTTTGATAAGAGCTACGTGTTAACGTGAATAATTGAAATAGTTTTGAATGAAATTAATATTTCTAAAATATCTCAAATATACCTATAAAGCTGTGAAAAAATGGTAAAAAGAGAGCTGGTTCTTAAAAAAAAAAAAAACATATTATAACAACTAAAACACCAATGCTGTCACTTTGATTATTCCATAAGTAAATAAAAAACGTTACATACACCACGACAGACTGCGCTGCCTAATGCAGGATGGCTCAGGCGAATGATGGCCTCTTTAGACTTTGAAGACAGAGCTGGCTGGCAGAGACTAATCGAACACATGGAAGACTTTCTTGGAAGACTTGAGACTCGATATATGGGATGATGGTGGCGTTTGGGAGCGATATCACACTGTCTGGTGATGATTTTAGATCGACTACCAAATTTGTAAATAATTTGGTTATTGAATTACAGATGAATAAATGAACTTAGTTGAGGATCCTCAATAATTTAGGGTGTGTTAACAAGAATATGTATTGTGCCTGTTTGCCTGTTCTTCAGATGCTGGCTGGTAGATGTTAGAAAAGGTTCACAGAAATTATCATTTCTCCAAGTTGTTGAACTGCTTCTTATACTTAGAATGACCATTTCAACAATAACATGGCTATGTACTTCATCAAGAAGATAAAAATATATGAATAGAGTTGACTAAATGTATTCTAGAATGTAAATCAGGTACCACCATTGGTTTAAATTACAAATCAGAAGTCGTTGTTATTGTATAGTGTCCATGCATTGCTTCCCGCATTGTCTAAGGAAATTTGTGTAAAATTTAATAATACATATTCTGAAGAAGGTGCTTTGGACAGTGATGACGGAACCCAGGTGTTGAAATAGTTAAACATCACAAGAAACTGGCCCCGATTCCTAATATGTGAGGTCCATATAAGCCTTCGTAGGTGTGGCGGGGAATATAAAATAATATCTGTAATTTTTCCTGCAAAATCTAAAGTTCTTTTATAACTATCTTTCAAACAATATAAAGATTTGCAGAAATGTAAATACATTTTCGTTTTCATCTTAGAACAATGAGCCATGCCAGTTAGTGCTATAGAGTTCCTTAAGGAGCTCCTGCCTGTAGAATTCCACTGCCTACCAGGTTTGGTTCCACAGGCAGTGGCGGTTAGGGAGACTCCACTAGGTGAAAGTGTTAGCGTATCATTGAGTTTAAGGGGTAGAAGGGAGTTAAAATTTTAGCCACAGTAAACTACTCAGTGTTGCAGCGCCAGAATGTTCATCATCTTCGCTAAAGAATAGGGCGAGATTATGGACAGAATCTGAAGGTTAGTTCTGGTTAGTTGTGGTGGGTTTTTTTTTTTTGGTTAGATAAATTTTATGTATCTAAACCCCGGAGGGATAATCTTTCATAATGGATCCCCCGATGGAGTCTGGGGGGGGCCCAAAAGATATTAAAAAAAAAGGGAGAAGAAATTTTAAAGATCAATGTTTGTTTTAATTTTTTGGCATCCCACTTATCAAAAGGTTTTTTCCCTTTTTTTCCCTGTAAAAAAAAAAAATATGGTGATACAGAACATTATTATCCTAAATTACCGGTTTTGTTTGTTGGATGACGTTTCTAAGCCTGAGGGTATAAATAAAAATAGTATTGATATTTTTTCACTGGATTTACTTTACACAACAGGCTTCGAAATTAAAGGTGACAAAAATTCCCCCTCTCTTCTTTAAAGGGAAAACCCTAACGGCGTGCTTTTCAGTCTCTTCGGAGAATTGTCTTCTTTCGGTTACATCTTGAAGGACTCGAACCCTTCTGGACATCTCCCACCCCCCCACGCTTTTTTTTTCTGCAGTCGGGGGGTTTCCCCGGTTGGAAGCTTTTTTTCCAGTTCCCCGGGCCCAAGTCTGTAATGGGTTTAAACCCGATTCTTTAAAAGGGCCAAAATAAATCATAAATTTATAAAAAAGATAAAAACGTATTTACGAGGATGGGATCATAAGTTTTCAGCCTAAGTAAGAAAAAAGCAAAATATAGGTTAAAAACTATTTTGATTTTTCTACATAGTCTCTGTGAAGCTCAATATATTTTTTCATCGGTGCTCAGACCCTTTATGCCCTCGCTGTGGGCGGGGTTGTCCAATTCTTTAAAACAGGCGTTTGTGGTAGCAATCACGTTAAACCCGGCATTTTGGGAAAAAATTTTTAAAATTGAAAAACTAAGGGAAAAAGCGACGGACCCCAAATTTGGGGGGAATACGGTCCCATGAGAAACCAGCTCAAAGTCTATCTGATGAATTTATTTTTAAAAACCAATTAGCGTTTTTGTGGAAAAATTTTAAATTGTCCTGGTGTTTTTTTTTGCTAAACCGAACTTTCTCTATAAAAATTTTTGGGGGGTTTAATTTGGTAAAGTAAGTTGGCTAATACGCAGAAAATAGTTTACCTTTATCAAGGGGGGAAAAAATAACGTTTTGCCTAAAATGTTGCCATAACCTTTCCTGCCAATAAAATTGCCTTTGCCTTCTTTGAAATCGGTTCTTCCTTCGCTGTTCACTGTCTTGATTGTTGTTGTGTCTCCGGCGTAGGTAGGTTTAAAGTGAGTGGGTATAACACCCTTTCAGTGGATCCAAGTTTCATCGGCAGTATCAAATCGGCGAAGTAATTTAATTGGGAAACGCTTAAACAGTGTCAATCTCGCTTCTGAGATGGTCATGCGAATGGGTTTTTGCTCTGGAGTAAGCAATCGTACAGGCACCCATCAAGCGGATAGTTTTCTCATCTACAAAATTCCAGTTAAAATATGGTGAGTTCACTCTTTTGATATGCTCATAACCTCAGCTATCGCATCCAACATTAGCCGGCGATTATTTTGAAAGATTTTATGAACTTTCTGCACAGTTTCTTCAGAAATTGCCGTTTTTGGTCTGCAGGAACGCGGGACATCTTCAATGCTTGTGAGGTTCGTTTAAAGTCTGCAACCCAAGATAAAATGAAGGCGTTGATTCACCTTAAGTAGCATCTACCTTTGCTTTAATTTCTGTAGAAGGTTAACCTTTAAATGAATATTTTATTGTCATCTCAATAACTACCATAAAATATAAACCCTTGATTTTGCTTTCTCCAAACTTTGAGAGATGAACTATAAAACGGGTTATGGGAAAGGAACTTTTTTGCCCTCTATGAGTTAGAACGGCAAATTTTCATCCAATCCTCGTATATAATTTGTAAAATATTTAGAATAAAAACTCGTTGCTTTATCCGTATGTCATTATATCGACCATCAAAACAATGATATAAGGGCAAAGAAATAGATATAAAAGTGGAGTTATCCCACTGAACCTCAATATGGACCGGTAAAGGGGGATCAGATGCGCGGTTCAAAAATGAGATTTTATGGGCGAAAAAATGTGTCCGTGCGCCGTGGCTCTAGTCCTCTCTTGGGTCCTAAATCGGGGCAGAACCCGGGCTAGCAGATTGATTTTATTTACAAATTCGTCGCCGCCAAAATTCCCTACTTCGTCAATTGATGACTTAAGCAAAATATATTACACTGGTTAAAAAAAAAAGTGGTTACTGGTTTTTGAACCAGTGGAAAAAACAGTTTTTTAGATGTTTTCTTTTTAAAAATAAACATATTATCCCTTTTTCAACTCCTTAAATTCCCCCTAGTTCTTCTGAATGTTCAGCTATAGAAAGCCCCGTTGTTGTACTGGTTCACAATTGATGCGTTGTTTTAATAATAATAAAAAACCACAAAGCATGACTCTTGTGGCTTATCTAAAAATTTAAATTTTTGTTTTATCAATGTAACACAATCATAATTGAAAAAAAAACACTATAATTATTTTTTCGGATTAAAAAAAAACGGGAAAAAAAATTGCATTAATCTGAAAAGTCAGTAAGTATGATTACAACATAAAACATATTTTGGGGCATAGACCTACTAGAGGCACTCTTGCCCCTAAAAGGGCATTTTTCAAAAAAGAAAGAATATGATTCTTTTTCCCTTTCTATGAGCAAGGCTGCCCCCAATAAATAAATCTCGTTTGTATAATACATTTAAGATGTTTAGAATATCCTTTTATCGCTATCGAAAACATAAGTGTAAGCAGGGGAAAAAAGTTATCGTTATTTTATAAAAAATTTTTTTTTCCCTTCTGTTTATAAGGGCTTTCCAATATCGCAAAAACCGTTTATTGTACGGCCATGGCCAAGTCCAGTCAAATAAACCCATTCCTAAACAACGGGGGACAGTGTATTACACGATCCCTTTACTGATCCCCAAGCAAAGCAAAACCCTTTAAATATATAGAAAGCGTTAAAAAACTTGTGTTTTTGAACTGACATAAAACGTGAAAAAAAGTCGTCACGTTTAATAAATTCTAACATTTTCCCAAACATACGGCGGTATAAAAACTGGGTCTTGAAATTAACCCTATCTTTTATTAGCCCCTATTTTTATTTAATTTTGCAAAAATAATTTTGTTACCTCCTTTTTTATATCATACCTAACAAAATTTTTTGTATGTTAGAAACAAAAATAAAAAATTTAAAATCTAAATATATAAAATATATTTCATATAAATTAATTAATGACATACAAATTTCTGGTCCGGCCTGGTCCTGTTTTTTTTTTTTTTAAATACGCATGTAATGACACTATCTTTTTTTGTTTTGCAGGCGGGGGTCGTAAACTTGCCATAAATGCGATTAGCCAATATCTATCTAAAGTTAGGTTATCTATGAGTTATCCACATAGTAAACGTGCTATAACTAACGTTAAGCACATCCAACTGATGGTGCAACGTCAAATATAAGCGGTGTCACAGACAAAACAATGTTGCCAATTCATTCCCATTATCCTTTATCATGAAATTGGATAATTAGTACTTAAAAATTTGGCGAAATAAATCTTTGATCTAGATTCTGGATTACTAGTTACTTTCTAGGACTTTAAAGCTCACAGTATGATAAATATTTGAAAGAATTGATGGAGCCAATAAAATTATTTTTTTTAAATATTAATTTTATTTTTCGTCTTTTGTAAACGCTACTTGTCGAAACATTGCTGAAAAAGTGTTGTTACCATTTCAAAGAGAGGTTGGTGCAAATAATCTATCTTTGTTACGGAGAAATTCTAAAAAGCATGATCTAAATTAGATAATTTAGAAAGTATTTTTTTTTTCATAAAAAGATGGTTAAGTTAAATTATTACTTTTTAATCTAAACCAAATTGCGGTTTGTGGTACTTATAAAATTTTTTAAATTTTGGGGGTTTGGCTATTGTTAAAGAAAAAAATTAAAACCCATTTTTAAATCTAAAAAAAACCAATTTTTAAATTTTCTACTGTTAAGGCGACTAAAATTTAATAAGCCCGATAATTTAATTTTTCCCCATTATTTTTCTTGGGAAAAAACTACATTTGAAACCCTTTAGATGACGGAATTCGGTCGTCTCAAAAGTTATTAGTCGTCGCTGTTTTTCCAGTGTTGGTAGATATCCATTACGGGAAAACATTTGTTATGACTTATCTTTGATATTAATTACATAAGTTTTATGATATTTTTATGACAAGTTGTTAATATTATCAAATAGTCAGTTACCTCTTGCGTGTTCCTTATCCAAATTTAGTACGGTTTTCTTCCATTCTTCTAGTTTTTCTTGCAAAGTATTAGACATTCCATAATCACCCTGAAAAGAAATCAATTAACTAAAGTGCCAATACAAAAGGGTTTAGAAGAAGATTTTGCAGTTTTTAGAGTTTAATAAAAAACGTTTTATCAACTTGACTTAATATTTTATAGGATATTTTTGTTTGTTTCTTTAGTCTTTTATTTTATTAAACACTGTCAAAAAATGTATTTTCACTTTTAAAAAAAAATCAAAAAAATAATAAAATTTAGGTTCCCCGAGTAGATATGTTGGTGCAAATACGACGCGCGAGACAATTAAAAAGTACCTACTTTTGGGAACCCCTGAAAATCGTTTTTGTTTGAATAACTTTTAAAATACTAGGCGTAATTTAATATGTTTTTGATATGATGGTTATAAGTCTTTTAAAATGAACCCAATAAATCATGCTGGCTTATTTAGGTTGCCAGGGACGGACTACCTCTGACACAATAATAGCAATTTTTTAACACCACACTCCCTGTGTGATAAAGAGGCTCAACAATATTATTTGGGATGGCTTTTTAACACAAAGTAAAAAAAAGGTATTCTTGATTGACATCACGATAAAATGAGCATTTATATAAAATATGTAGTTGGCATTTTTTTACATTATACAGGAGTGTTTCCTACATTGTACGTCAATATTTAGGAGGCTCGGGTCCATTTTAGAAGAAAACATATGAACGTATGTCTAAACGTCTTAACTTCACAGGAGATACAGATTGGTAAAATTTTTCAAAAATAAATCATTTATTATTAATATCTGTATGCACCACTTTGGAGATATTTTTAATGAAATTTAGCATATATGCTATGTATCAAAGAAGCATTTAAATATTACCACACCATTTTTTTTATTGCCAAAATAAGGTAAGGTCAGGGCATTATATTTTGCAGAGAAGAACACTTTGGAAATTGGAAATAAAAAAAAAATGAGGTATTTATTTCTGAAATTTATCACCTATTAATCGCAAAGTTAAGACGTTTGGTTTATGACGTTCTTAAAGTGGACAGGAAAGTACTCTAGCAAATATTGATGTACATTAAATATAATATTAATACAAAAAAAAAATAACCATGATGTTATATCTCATCAGTAATATGCTTTTTTACTTTAAGGTTAAAGAAACTCGCGAGTGCTCGTTATTAAGGTTCGACTATTAAGTAATATCATATTAAAAAATATTGTCACGCTGACCCAAAGTTATTTAAAAACGACATCCGTCTCCGTAGGGAATAATTCCTTAGAAAATTTATGAAACCTCTGCATGTTTTGGGAGTTTCTAGATTCCAATTCTGGGACACCTGGGATGAGGTTGATTCATGTACATTATGTTAATGCACCCTTTGCCGAATTTTTAATTAGTTTAAAAGTTGGCACCCTTCAGTCATTCTGAATTTATCATAGGTATTCAGTTCGGTTGTAATCAGTTTTAAAGACTGTTTAGACGTTAGGTAAAAATCTTAAAAACTAGGTGTTTAAAAAAAAACTGATTTGTTGTTGGCCATTAAATTTTGATTTCATTTAAATTGTAAAGGTATTTAAATTATGGATTTGCAATCAGCGCCCGTATACGAAAGTTTAATAAAAAAGGTCGAATCGGCTCGGTAGGCAAAAAATTACCAAAGTTTCTCTAACACAAATAAAATTGTTCTTACCCGGTAAAATGTTTCATCCTATTTTCTACTGCCTTATGTCGTAAACATATCCTGGTAAGTGCCGTGCCGATTTCTCTTGTAGCTCCTGCAATTAAAAAAAAACATTTAATAGGACTCAAAGTCAATATTTTTATAAAAAATAACCTGCAGAAATAGAAAATTTATAATGTTCTCGGTCGAAAATGGTTAAATAAAATAAAGTAAATGCCGACCATTGGTATTCATAAATGCATTTTTAGTGATTTTAAAGATTAGTAAACTAAAGCCACAGGCATAAAAAATAATAAACTCGGTTCCGCTATATTATTTTTTCCGTATTAAAGGATCAAGTATGATAAGGTATGATTATTTGCATTTTTTTATTAAGGAAACACATAATGATGCAAAAGAGCAATGCCTGCAAATAAAATCGTATTCATTAAAACACAAGTTTATATCGGTGCAGAACAAGAGACCTCTGGAGCATCAATTTTCCACATCATTCTTTGGATATGTTTGTATTAAGGGATTTCCCCAAAAACTGAGTAAACTCACTTTTCCTAGTACTTTTCTGCAGATAAAAACAAAAAGATTATGCCTTTAGTATGTAAAGCAATTAAATATACAATATATATATATATACATATATATATATATATATATATATATATATATATATATATATATATATATATATATATATATATATATATATACATATATATATACATATATATATATATATATATATATATATATATATATATATAATATATTTATGTAGCAAATTTATCTTTAAATTATTTTATTTTTAAAGCCAAATTTAGTAATCTATTTATGCCCTTTTTTTTTATTATAAATATAGAACTTAAAGGCAATTTTATTCAGAAATGTGCAAATTCACTTCAAGCGGCAGCAAGTATCGACTTTAGTTACGCGTTACGTCCCCTTCCAATGTCTGACCGTAAGTTCGTGTTTATCGTGTAATCTTTACTATTCAAAAATCTTTGGTGGAACATAATTGTGGACAGAACTTGATCAAATTTAGATCTTACTTAAAGACGGTCGAAATTTTTGGATAGGAACTTAACCCTCATTTTACATAAGCGTTTCTGCTAAGATTGATATTTCATTGTACAGAAAAATTTACAGGGTTGCCGTTTAAGTATCTTGACTCCTCATGAA
This sequence comes from Listronotus oregonensis, assembly GCA_019359885.1. Lineage (NCBI taxonomy): Eukaryota > Metazoa > Arthropoda > Insecta > Coleoptera > Curculionidae > Listronotus > Listronotus oregonensis. The sequence goes on from JAHBCN010008082.1 coordinate 39,411, forward strand.
TTAAACATTTTTTAAAATTTTTAACGCTAATAAAATTGGTGTGGTTTACTTTTTTACTTATAACGAAATGTAACGCTAGTTTAATGCAATTTTTATTGGACCATGTTTCAAGTCGAGCAGTTCAAAAAACCACTAAGTATCCGACTTTTATACGCCGAGTTGACATTATTTATGACGACATAAATTACTAAATCATTCACAGTCGAGATTGATATATTGGATCACGTCAGCGGGTTTTAAAAGTCTCGTTACTCAAATAGCAGAGCGAATTCCTACACAACACATACGGTGCGTAATTTGCTTTGATTCGACTATACCGGATGATGTAAAAGACCAGAAGAGGAAGAGATTCCATTATAAAAAAAATATATAATCATTCAAATTGTACTTTCTCAGATTTTATATTATGCTCTTATTTCGTGTTCTGTAAAAAGTTAAATTTATTTATTTTAGTAGTAGTAAGTAGTAGTCAAATGCCATAAGATCCCAATAAATACCACATCCAATATAAAAAATTTTAGGTCCTAAGAGAAACGATTTGTTGCACATAAGAAGTAAGTATACCACAGTCCCTTTTACATTTTCGTTAAAGGTGCATTTACACTTTACCACCTCCAGGGGGTCAGCGCATCGGGCAGAAGAAAGGACGGCGCAGAGACGGTGAGGCGGAACCAACAAACAACCACTACCACAATTTTCGTATAGCCGCATTAAAAATATTATATTTTTATTTAGGTTCTTCCAAATTCGGTGTATCGATGATGTTGTTTTCCGATTACCCAAGTCTACAGGAATATGATTTACTGGTAACTATTTTTCACTTAAATGACACCTAAATTGTACCACCATGTGCATTATAAAGGTAAAAATAAATCTAAGCCTCTGCTGTAGCTTTTATATTTGAAAAATAGAAGTCGAGTTAAGAGAAAATAGTATCACTTCTGTATAATTTTAAGAGATTTTGACTTTCACTCAAGGAAATGTTAAAAACTAAATCCAAATTTAAAAACTATTAGAGCAGAGGCCTAGATTTAAGTGTTGTCT
>JAHBCN010008083.1:0-40506 GCA_019359885.1 Listronotus oregonensis
AAATTATTTTTTTTTTTAATAAATCCAACGCAATCAAGCACGGATTAACGCCACAAAAAAAAAAGGGGCCCTTTTAGGCGGTGGCGAGATGGGCGCCCCCCAAAAAGGGCGCACTATCTGGGGGCGCAAAATCGGCCTTTTTTTTTTTTCATCATTTTTGCAAGTACCGAAAGTCATATTATGATTTTTTTTTTTTAAAATTTAATTAAATTAAATAAATAAATTAAAAAAATTTTTTTTAAACAAATTTCAACTTACATAGTTAATTTAATTTTTTTTAATTTTTTAAAAGACTAATAAATGTATAAACTATTAATATAATATATATTTTTAAAATTTTTTTGGGGGTTTTTCAAAAAAGACTTAAAGAGTTTATGTAAAATACATGTAATATTTTTTTAAAAATCAAATATTTTGTTGCATATTATTTAATTTATTAAATTATAAATGTTTTTTTTTAAAAGGGGGGTTATGCACGATTTTTGTAACTATGTACGGTTTTATTCCAAGTTTAATCCCCCAAAAAGGATTAATTTATTTTACATTCCACTTGTTTCAGTCAGATACAAACATTTTTTTTAGGGAAATCATTTTTTTTTTTAAATAAAAAAACTAATATTTTATAAAAAAAAAATAAAAAATTTAAAAAAAATTTTCCCCCAAAAAGAGGTATTTTAAAAAAGGGGGAAATTTTTGGAATCAAAAATTTTAAACCTACAACTTTTTTTTTTTAAATTTTTAAAAAAATTTTTCCCCGGACCTCCGTTTTTGTTGGTTGGTCTTGCATACTTCCCAAATACCCCGGTATGTGGGGAGGGGGCGCAAATCTTAAGCACCGCCAAGAGCCCCCAAAATTAAAAGGGGGCCCCTGCAAAAAAGTATGTTTTTTTGAAAAATCTCACGTGAGATGAGGGGGGGGGAGCCAAATCTCACGACATCTTACCAAGGAGGAAGGGGGGGTCAAAAAATTTCCAAAATCGCCTCACGTATATAATAGACGCTCCCTTGAACTAGCAGTGTAAACTTAAACTATACAATCCAACCCCTACTTTAAAAATCAACACCGCTCACCCACAGCATTTATACCCTTATTTTCCAAATCCTAATGCAAAGATTACAACATATCCTTGGATTAATTTAATACTTTTTCAAGCAAATAACGTAATTCCACCCCTCGTGATTTTCGCCCCTACAAAAAACCTGATGTATAATGCAATCGCTTATAACTAAACAACAGAATGGGTTTTCCCTCTTTTTAAGCAGGACGTTAATAGGATTTAATGGTGTATGTTTTGTTACAATTACCGCTGTTTGTAACAGATGTAAATGGGAAATAAAATCGAATGTTTTTTATTTAAATGACTGATGTAAGCTCTTTTAAATGAAACATGGGTCACTGAGGTTTTAATAAGGTGTAAAAGTTATGTTTTGAGTTAGGAATTGATTGGGATTTATTTTTACAAACGTGTTAAAAATTCAATTTTTAACACTATCTAGATGCCTTAAAAATGTTACTTTAAAGCACCAGTGCCTTAAAGTAACATTTTAAAGCACTAGTGTTAAAAATAAAATATCAAATTTTAAAAGGTAACGCCAACGTTTATTTATCTACTAACATTTATATTAATTGTACAATTCAAAGCATTCTCCGAAGTTGAGGTGGATTGAACAGAAAAAACCGCATTCTCACCAGCATCAACGGTTGTTTATAAATGCCAACTTCAATAATTTTTATATACGATGAAATGTAAAAAAAAACTATGTCTTCCAATTTTTGAATAATTTAATTTTTTTAAAAAAAAATTTTTATATATATATATATATATATATATATATATATATATATATATATATATATATATTCTTTTTATATATATATATATAATATATATATATATATATATATATATATATATATATTATATATATATATATAATATATATATATATATATATATATATATATATATATATATATAATATATATATATATATATGAATTATATATATATATATATATATATATATATATATATATATATATATATATATATATATATATATATATATATATAAAAAAACAAAATTTTTTTATGTTTTTTTAAGCATTAAAATTTCGGGGTTTCCAAAAAAGGGGGGGGAAACCCCCCGGGGGTGGCTAAATCGGCTACATGTTTCACCCTTGTTGGGGATGGTCACATCATCTGTAAGCCAAGAATGAACCCCCGAAGGCTCACCAAGTCTTCAAAATATCCCAAAAAGTAAGGGGGAAAAAATTTTAAAAGACTCTGGCGCCATCTAACAGACTAATCCCAATGCAACCAGTAAAGCATATTTATACAAAAAAAAGTTAAATAAAAAACAATTTAAATAATGTTAAAAAGTGCCATCTAGGTAGGCATGGCCATAATATTCAAAAATCGCAAAATAGACACCTTTTGACAAAGGAGACCCAACCCCAAAGGGGGGAAAAATGTAAACCGACTTAGCCACACCCAAAAGGGTTTTTCCCCCCCCTTTTTGGGAAAACCCATACATATTCATATTTAAAAAGTTGAATGGCTTTTAAAAAAATATTAACTTAGGGCACTTTAACGTCTTTATTATTATATTTTGAAATTTAATACTTGTCAAAAACATGCGAGACCATATTATATTAGAAGCGATATTGTACCTACGTGAAGTTGCCAGAAAAATAAAGATGCATATTTTAAAACTTTAAGTTTTAATACGTGATCAAATAAAGGATAAATGATAAAAAAAAATCCCCAATTCTGCGCTCAGACAGGCGCGCTTGAAATTAGAGCAGTCTCTGGAAAACGAGCCAACTGCTAATAAGGTGGCCGATTACAGGCTAAATTTGATCTTTAGAGCGAATATTATCTGCTATTTATTTACATTTACCTAATTTATTATTAAACTATTTAAATTTTACATCTTATAAACTAGATGATATTGTATATAAAAGCGTTTATTGGCTATTTTCAATTATTTTTTCTGTTTCGATATTATACTATAGTATACCAACGTCCACATATCTAACAAAACCGAAACCCCCTTTTATAACCTGGGGAAAAAAACTGACACCACAGTGTATTTGCGAAGGGGGTTTTTTTTTTCCTACCCTTTTTTTAAATTTTTAATTTTTTAAAATTTTATGGAACTGTACTACAAGTTAAATTCTTAGATAAAATGGATGGACTATTTTTAACTTTAAAAGTTATGTAAACGAAAAAATATTAATAAAATAAAGAAACCAGCACTTTTATGAGCAAAGAATGATTATTTTATCGGTTTTAAATTTATGGGAAACATTAAATAAATATTTTGACACTTAAAATAAATTATTTTTAAGGTTGCTTACAGTAGGCATATTTTGCTAACAAAAAACCAGATTTTTGTAAACATAGTTGGACGAATAAACTACCATATATATTATTATTTTTCGAAAAAATGTACGTGGATGATTTATTCTTGTTTCGTACACTCGCGTTTCGTATACTTCAGAAATTTACCTGAAATATTCTCGTTTCGTATAGTCTGTCTCAAAGTATATCGTTATGGCTTTTGACGGACCATACCCCAATAAACCTTTAACGATTTTATTACCTATTGTTATTGGGTAAATCCATTTGTTCATAAGGGCGGGGGTGGGCCAGGTATTTCTTGAGTATTAACCATTGGGCATATACATTTTTTGGCTAATATTTTAGTGGCGTGTTGAAAACCCTTTTAAACTGTGCGTTTCGAAAAAGTTTTTTACGAGAATAAAACTATGTCGCGTCGAAATCATTTGTCATTAGATGAAAACAGGTTGAAAAAAATGTGTATGAAACTTTAATCAGTAGGGGTCTAATTAAACAAGAAGTTTTAAAAAGAAACTGTCTATTTAAAAAAAAACCCCAATATCATCGAAAAGGGATATTATTATTAGTAAGAATTGAACAAAAGAAAAAAACGTAGTGATTTTCAATCTCACCGTATGACAATGGTGATCAGGAACTAATAAAAGGAAAAAAATAATTGTCTCGAAGTTCCCCTCCGATTTTGACCAAATTTGGTAAGGGGGTTTTTTGGGGCCTAATTACGAATCTGCAAACTTTTTTTTCGGCAACGTTTCGTTTAGAGAATTCATCATAAAAGTTAAAAATCAAACTAACCTAATTTTTATATTCCCCTTGAAAATTCTTGATTGTTACATAAAGTGGCAACAATTTTTTAAAAAACTTTTAAAACCTTGTATTTTTATTTATTTTACACCTTTCTTCCATTAAATTGCGAACTTTCAAGTTCAAAGGCAGCACCACGTTTGTTTAAAAAAAGCCTAGTGTATACATGGTTGCCTACACGTTGCGGCGTGTGAAAGTGGATTTTCCCAAATTAAATGGGAAAAAAGTAAAATTAATATAAAAACAATTTTTTAAAAAGGTGTTTGTGAAATATTGTGCCAAATTTTTGGGAAAAATAAAATTTTTAAAAAAGGGAATAGTGAAAAAAAGGTTAGTTATTTTCAACTTTGTGATGCCGAAAACGTTGCCAAAAAAGTTGAGATTGTAATCCCCCAACCCCGTATACAAAGGTCAAAATCGGAGAAGCCTTTCAGACAATACCGGAAAATATATTGTCTTTATGAAAGCGGAGTTATTCCTACCTTGGATAAACTGAAAAAGAAGCTAGACGAAGACGAAACCAATATAAATATTAGCCGTGCCACCCTCCATAGAGTTGTTTGTAAAATGGGATTTAAATACGGCAAAATAGACAAAGGACAAGTAGTAATGGAATCGCACAGATTACGCACTTGGAGATATAGGTTAGAAAACAGATCTATAATTTGCCTTGATGAAACATGGTTCGATACACACGACACAATATCCAAAGGATGGGTTAATTCCAGTTAAAACTGTCAGACGAAAGCACCTTCAAATAAAGGAAAACGCATTACCATAATACACGCTGGTTCAGAAGACAGATTTGTCCCAAACTGCTTGCTGTTGTCTGCAAAGAACATTAAGGATTCTAGCTTGGATTATCATGAGGATACAAGTACAGAACTTTTTAAAAACTGGTTTCAAAATTATCTTTTAAAAAATATTCCAAACAACAGTGTCATTGTCATGGATCACTCGAGCTACCACAGCCGTCTGCTACACTGCATCAGCTTCATCAAGTTCAAAAACTAAAATCCAGGAATATTTGTTAGAAAATGATATTTATTTTGAATTAAGTTACAAAAAAAATGCAACTTTTGAAAGTCCTAAATTCATATGCAATTAAAAAACAATATGTATGTGATAATTTGGCTGAACAGGCTGGGCATACTGTCTTACGGCTTCCTCAGTATCACTGTATGTTTAACCACATAGAGCATTTTTAGAACCAAGTAAAATCAAAGATCAGAGCAGAAAATGTTACACCTACTTTAAGTCCCAGTGTTATAAATTTGATAAAAAAATGTAATTACTAACATACCAGTTGAGAGAAAAAATTCACTACAGCACATTATAACAATTGAGGACTCTTACATTTCTATCCAAAACAACATAAATCCTATTGTAATTAATCTCAATGATGACTCTGATAGTGAAACAGAATTAGATTTGGATATTTAGATTAAAAATGTAATTATGTATAGATAATACAGTTATAAATTTACTAAAACTTTGCATATATTTAATTTCTTAATGTAATTTTAAGATTATACTTACCTAAATAAACAATAAATTATAAATCTTTATATTATTAAAGTCCGTCCCTAATGTTCTGTTCCTTTAATACCTACCGATCCGCAGTTTTATTGCTGTCGGCAGGTATAATCCATAAATGAAGGCAAGAGCGAACACGGTATACTTTGAGACAGACTAGACAACGAATTATTTAATCAATTTTAGACTCTCTATTATATTTATTCAATTGTCCCATGTAAAAGCACCCTGAATTAAAATTAATGGTAAAAACAAGATTGCTCTTCATATTCCTCTAATCAAAGTGTCTACTTTGGTTTATGACCAATTGTAAAAAAAGATGGCAGTTCGAGACGTAGAAAAAGTAACCGGACCCAGTGACGGATGGGCCATAGGGCAAGCCGGGCAAATGCCCGGTGCACCGCCGAGATTTCGATACTGCAGCGCCGGTACGTTGAGGAGAAAAAATATCTTTTTATGTAATAATTAAAAAAAATTTAAAAATAAATAGCGTACCAAGCGGCTTGCAGTGACAGTCGAAGAACGTGCAAAAAATTTTGCCGCTTGGCACCGATTATCTGACCAAACGAACAGTAATTTTTTTTTTACTGAAGCGCGCCAATGGGTGTGCGCAGCAAATATGCAAGGTGCATATAATGGTTTTCAAGCATGGTATTGAATTTATTTATTACAGACATAACCAAAAAGTCGACAGCTGCTACTTCCTTATTTGGTCTTCTAAACGAGGTTGTTGTCTTTTTCAGAGAATCATACCAGAAAATGAATGTTTGGCGAACATTCAGCAAAAAAAAAACGTTGTCATGAAATACCGAAACGAGATGGTATAGCAAACAGATTCCAGCGGAAAGAATTTTGGCAAATTTAACGACAGCAGAAATGCTTTGTATATCTCGCTTATCAAAGCACATTTGAAACTGGAAACCGATGGACAATTTTCTACAGACGTTCGTTTTAAAGCCAGAAATTTAAAAGAAAATTTACTGAAATTTCAAATTATTATAACCAACCAGATTTAGTTACGAATTTTTGAAATTTGGACTTTTTATCTAAATACTTGCAAAGTTCAGGAATTGATTCTTTAAAACATAATGATTTAAAAGCATTTTAAAAATAAATAATATTTTTTTATGCAATTTTGAGCGAGTAAAGTCTGCCAGACAATTTCGGAAAAAAGAACTTTTTAAATTAAAATTGGAAAGAAAAAAAAAAAAAAAAAAAAAAAAAAAAAAAGGGGAAAATTAAAAACGCCCCAAACCCCCGGGTTGGGAAAAAAAAAGGGAGTTAAAAAAAACCCGGGGTTTAAAAAACGCCCCAAAAAAGAAAAGAAAAAATGGGACTAGGTTTTAAAAATTGAAAAGGGAAAAGACTGACTTTTGAAAAAACAGTTAATATTGAATCCAATATGAATTTTTGATACCATTTTAAAAATTTAAATTTAAGAAAAAAACCCAAGAATCTTTTTGTTAAATTTTTTTTTTAAAATTTAAACAAGGTTACCAACGTTTAAAAAGAAATTTAATTTTTTAGTTTAAAAAATATTTTTTGGCAAAACAAATGACAAGAATTTCCGGACAATTTGAAAGCGAAGACGAAGTCGATGAAGAACAAGACGATGAAATTCGTTTTCAAAAATTAAATTTTTGTGGCGTTCATAATTTGCTGCCTTTCAGTTTAAGAACAGTACAGCTTAATTTTAGTTTGATTATCGGTTTGGATAAAATATCTGGCAACGCAGTACATCACCCAAGTGGCCTGTGAACGCTGTTTTTCAAAACTGAAATTTATCACAAATCGTCTACAAACTACTTTACGTCAGGAACTTTTATTCAGCTTTATGCCCATGGCGGTTAAAAAAGAAATCCTTCATAATCTCAATGTTAAAAAGATAATCGACTGCGTTGCAGAAAATTCCAAATTAATAAAAAAAATATTGCTACTTTAAATTTATATTACGTATGTATCTTTTTGAAAAAAATGTTCCTGGTATTCTTAGTAATATAAAAATATACTTTATCAAAAAAAAGTGAATTTAATTTATATGTGTGTATTGGGGGGGGGGGGTAAAGACAAAACTCTTATGGCGCCGAATCACTCCAAATGCCCGGTAATAATTTTAGCGCCCATCCGTCCCTGACCGGACCTATAAGAAAATGAGTGTAATGATTTAAATTTTGTTTTTTTTTACTTTATTTTATTTTTTATTAAGAAAGTTTAAAGGTTGGCCTAATTTAGGCATTCCATTAGAATTTAAAAACTTTTAAAAGGGTTAACAACCAATAGGTTGACTCTTATAAGACAAAGGGGTTAAGGATGCGGACAAGTATTGGCCTGGGTCTGGGTGCGTAAAACATGTGCTAAGAAAAAAGAAAAATTTTGGAAAAATAAATCTTAATATTGGGTCATTGTTATTAGCGTTGGATTAAAGTAATACGAAAGATGATGAAAGCATGCTTGTATAAATTTGAAAAAATTTCCTTAGTATTACATTTGCTTTGGCATGGTAGTATATATTTACCATCGATCTTAAAACAAAATTAATTATAATTTATCTTTGTATTTTCTTTTTGTTTATCAAAATGTATATTCGATCATTGATTTTGGGTAAAAATAACTTATGACAACACTGTCTAAAGAGGTAAATTTAAAGTGGCAGCAACTTCAAAAACAAAATTTTTTTTTGTTTTAAATTTTTAAAAAAAATTTTTTATTTTATTTTTTTTTATCACAAGATAAAAAAATGGAAATTAAGTTCTATTAATATTTTTCAAATTCGTAATTTTATTTATATATTCATTCACCTTTTTATCAAGAAAGATTGTTGCTCCTGTGAAATTTACCCCCAATACAACGGTATAATGCGTATAAAATAGGAATAAAAGATGTAAGAATACACACTTTTATTTAAGTATATTAAAACTGACAACAATATACCCAAACAGTGTACTAACATTTTAAGTAAAAATTTATTAATCCTAGATATTAAATTCGTACATGTCAATATTACACAAAAAAGGTAAAACAAATATAAAATCAAAAAATAAACAAATAAAGATTATCATTTATCAGGCGTAGGGGTTGTCAGGTAAGGTGCGATCCAGTTAAACAGTGACGGGGCTGATTATTGCTTCTAATTTATTGTTTTATTTTTGTGTTTAGCTGTGTTGTAGGCTTAGAAGCGTCCTTCGAAGTAACTTTACAAGGGCCCACCGGGAAACTCCCGGTATCCCGGTGAGCCAGCACGCGCCTGAAAGCTAGGAATATTAAGTTAAATACAGTAAACTTAATTGTTTACACTGAAATCCATCATTTTCTAAGATGACTAACTAATCAATCATTTCCTGTAATGCCTAAACAAAAGTTAATTAAAATAGATTATTACGCTGTTTTCCTAAAACAAATTTAGGCCTTACAGGAAATGACCAAATAAATAGTTAAACACTGTAATAATAAGGCTATTACGCTGTTTGCTGGCAATACATGCATTGACTAGTCATTACAGCAAATGACGGGTTCAGTGATTTTAGCCGACATTTATACAGGTTGATTGAAAAAAAAACCTATGCCATCGCCTAATGGAAGATTTCTTGGCCACAAATAAGACAAAAATTTTATATAAATTTACATTCAAAAGTGCTCCATTTTTGATATGTTTTCTTTGGGAGTACTTGCCTTAAAATTTTCTAGAAAATGGGACCACGTCGCTTTAAGTTCCGGGGTATAGCGAGCTGAGTCTGCTCAGCCCTATTGACCCCTATGAACTTGCAGATCGCCCGGAACAAAAAAGAAGAAAAACCCCCCAAAACCCCAAAAATCAAAAATACTAATCTACGTTTCGGTGACAAGTCGGCCACCGTTGTCAAAATGAAATTTAATTAAATTTTAAAAAGCTTTGCTTTAAAAACTTAGGAAACTCTGAAAGCTTTATACTTTTTATGACAAGACATCTAATCTGCCATTTTAATTTAGTCACAGCCCCTTATTACTCCAAACAACGCTAGCAACTTTAAAAAAAACCTTTTAAAAAAAAAATAATCACCCAAAACGATTATTCAGACCTATGTTGATGGGAACTTTTTTTCTATAAAATGATCTCAGCGATCATTTTCTTAAATATAACTACTTTTTTTAAACACTTTGTATAAAGTGGATCACTTTAAAAATGTAAGGTTTATGTAGAAAACAAAAAAACAAAAATGCATATTATCTTTATTGGTGTTTATATTGACAAGATAACTGATATTCAAACCTTGATATTGACAGTGGAAAAGTATCAAGATTTGATCCAGTTAAAATATTTTTTTCAAATATTAGTAAAAAAACACTTAAAAATTTAAAATTTAAACGTAAATAATACTGATATCTATAAAAACCTACTTAATATTTGCTAATACATGTCGTTATCTAAAAGTTATTTTCGTCAAATAGGTATTAATCCAAAAGTTTACATTGCTTACCTATTGACATTATCTCGTGTTGGCCAATTTAAAATTATATCACTTTGTTGATCTTTGTCCATACATTTAACAATATAATATTGATAAACAATTTATGGCCTTTGACAAGATAATGGCACAATAACAAAAATGTGAAAAGCCAATACTCACTTGAGAATGTGAAATTAAATTTTTAAAATTCCTTAAAAGAGTAACATAACTTTTTTACTACTTTTTTTACTAATTTAACAAACACTCTCTTCGAGTTTACAAGAAACATTCCCATTAAGAACACAGAAGATATTGGCATGAATTTGCGTATTTGTGTCTAAACTAAAACCTTTTTTATTTATAGTAGGTACACCTCATTGAATAATTTTATTTTTCGCTAATTCTCGCAACCCTTGGTTTAGCACCCCCATTTACAAGGAATATGTTATGCGTTGCGCAACGGAAACAAACTATCATCAAATTTTGGCGACATACCGCGTTGAACATTGTTAGGACAGTTAACATACCGGTTTATTTTCGCGGGAAGCGGTAACGTAGGGGAAGGTGTTCTGTCGTCAGTATCTACGTCATTACTTTGTACCCAGTATCTACCGCTATCGCCACTAGTCAGGAGGAGCGTTAATAATGGTTATGTCAAATTTAAAATAATGGAGGATTTCTATTGTTTTGGTTCTGTGATGTTTTTTTTTTTGCTATGGTTTAACAACTATTTGGATTGCAGATTTTTTTGGTTTTTTTTAATTCCCAAATGGATGAAAAAAAAATTTCAATCAAAAGGAAAAAAATTTTCTTATTATAGTTGACTTGGAAACAGCTAATATCTTATTAAATGAAAAATTTGGGTTTTATATTATCTTTTCGACTTATTTCTAAAATCTCCCAAAGACCTTACATTTAAATTTAAACTTAAAAGTGTATTAAACCATTAGTAGTAAGTTGACATACGTAAACCGTTTCGTTTTTGCGAGGATAGGCGGGTTAAACACGGTTAGAATGGTGGGGGAAAGAACTGCTATCAACCAGTAGTTAAAAACGGTAAGTCGCGAAAATATCCTTTATCTGATTTTTAAATGTCGAAAATTAACAGTTTTCTGTTTGACCTCCGACCAGCGACGCTACACGATAAAAACTACACAGTTTTTTCGAGAAGGACGATTGGCGGAGCCGTATCAACCGATTTCAACACTCGGGGATCAAGAAGAAACTCACCCCTCCATTTAGAGTGCCGTGAAAGTGTATTTTGGAAGTTTGAAGTGATTTCTATAATCCTTTCGGTCGAGAGTACAAACTCGTGAAAACAAAAAAGTTACTGACAGAAACCGGTTATATTTGGATTTTCGGATTGCATTTTGCAGCATAAATGTACATTGAAATAGCCTCCTTTATCGAATGAGTCGGGGGCTTCGATACGGTTTCAAGCCTCACAACAGAATTTCTACCTATTATGGCTAGCCCCGTATCTCCACCAGGGTGTAAGTAATTTGGAAGGGTTGTAAAGCTTTGGCGGAGTGAGGTCAAGCTGGCGAATTGACTAGCATTAAAGCCATTACGGGGGTTGATTAACCCCCAAAACGAATTGTGACAATTAAAGTTAGTATGACGCCATGCACCCTCTCTAGATACCCCATTACAAGAATGTTAAGGCTAGGGTTCGCAGTTTCCGTTTGACCTTCAAACAGTGAAGTGCCCGCGATAAGAAACTAAATAGTTTGTTCCGGGAAGTGGGTTGAAAAAGCCGATCAACGGTATTTACCTTCAGGGATCAAGGAGAGACTCACGCCAAACGATGGAGTCCTTCTTCTGGGGCTAAGCGCTGTGAACGAAGAGTCCTATACCTGTCTTTTTCGGGTTTGGGGGCATACGAGGGATTTTCCCATGGCGGAAGATGGTTGCGGGCTCAGCCAGGAATGACAGTACTGTCAGAAAACGGACATACGTAATACCAGTAGCTGTTCTTGGTCGGATCGCAATTGTTCGTGCCTTGCATCGATAATTTTTATTAAAAAATTACAATTTTGCGAAAACTTCGGAATTTCGGAGGGTTGAGAGCCCGATTACCCAGAAATTCTACCTACGAAGCCCGAGAAAGCTAACGTTTTTCGGAACGTGTGAATGGAAAGGGAGAGCTGGCATACTGATTCCAAAAGGACAGAAGCCAACAAAAAATCAATTCAATTCAATTCAAGGCTAGGGTTACTCATAAAGTTTCGAGAATAAAATTTTGGTTCATATTTGGACCCCCAAGAAGCTGTTGAAAAGTAATATTTTAGATGAGCAACATTCACGGTTTGACTTCTAGAAGCAATAGGCCCCTTGCACATATTTTTGTTTTGGCTAAAAATAACCTATACCCAAATAACACTGGGGCCCGATTTTGTAAGCAAATTTTTTGACATTCCTATTTCCTAAAGTTACCTTAAAGGGCAACAAAGACATGTGATCCCTATTTTGACATTCCCCTTCCTTATATTTTTACAGAATCCCAGCTCTTATGCCAAATATTTTTAATAAGAATTTTTCCAAACGAACTAGAAACATTTAAAGGTCAAATATAAAACGTTGGCGCCAAAACGATATTGACGTCATGAGTAATCACAGATATTTACAATGTCTTGTTGACGCAGTCCACTGCGGCTAAGTTCCATTATTAAATCTCGAATGAGAGCGGAGTGAATAAGATAGCAAGCAAAGCTAATCCGGATTTTGAAACACTGTTGATGTTTAATTAGTGGATAAGTGTCATTTCCATTTGTTTATTTAAAAAGCAGTCTACGATATTCTGTTTATTTTTATTTGACAAAAACACCTGAACAAATGTGTGTGTCTCTCCGGTAGCGTAGTGGTCAGAGTCTCGGCTTGCTGCGCCGGCGATCCGGGTTCGATTCCCCGATGGGGAGACATATTTAGGTAATAGTTATTTAAAAAATAACGTCCGTGGTGGCACTACCGCGTTGTCTAAAAGGTGCCGTGAAATGCAATATTTGCATGTTTTAGTGCTTGGACAGCGTTGACGGAACTGGGGAAAAAAAGATGGGTTAAACATCGGAAAACCCGGCACTCACGGTACTCTGGTATTTAGGAGCATATATGTATATGTCTAGCATATCTATATTATATATGTATATGAAAAATCCTTCGTGAGCTGTCACAAAGATAAAAAAAAATGTATTGCATTGGTACACAAAATCGGTAATAATGATTGCTTACCTGGTTTTAGAGCGTCAAGCTGTTTTTCATGAAAATTGTTTATTTATTTATATATTTTTTGTTAAATCGGAATAAAGAAACGCGATTGATTTTCTGTTTTAGCTCTAAATGAAATAAAGGAATGAAGCAAAACAATCTACATTGGAACTCAGAGCTGAGATTCTGTAAAAATATAAGGAAAGAGAATGTCAAAATGGGGATCACATGTCCTTGTTGCCCTTAAAGGTAACTCATAAGTTTGTCACTGTTTTGAAAGAGATATAGAAAAGGAATGTCGAAAAAGAAGCTTACAGAATCGGGCCCCAGCAGGTATCGTGTCGTCACAAGTCGTTTTGGTCTGACGTCAAATTTAAAGGGCGAGACATAGGGCGATTTCGGACGGTTTCGGTACCCTACTTTGGTTGGTTAAATGTCCACCAACCATTTCGGATAAGAAAATAGTGACGTAAAACCAACTTTTGTACCCTCTTTGGTTTGTCAACTGATATAACTTGGGTGGTAGGTCGGTAAAGAGCTCTGGCAGTTTCTCATTTGTTTCCAGAGTAGTTGGTCTTTTACTTTACATTTTACTTATTTTAGGAAGGAACTTAGGAATTATTAATTTTATTATTAATTTTAAAGATATTGTTTAAAGTGGTCATAGAAAAATAGAAAGGTGTTACTTTTTTAATAAACGGTAAACAAATTAAATTATTTGAAAAATATTTATCAACACCTACCAAAAATGTATCGAACAAACTCGGGTGCTATCATAGACAGACGTTACTGTTGTGACGTAGGATATACTAATCGTCACCTACCAGAACCAGGGTACCAAAACGGGCCCAAATCACCTATAAACTTTAAATCGTAATTACGCCAAAACTATTTCTTTTTGAGAAAAAATATTTAGCGAATGATTTTTTAATAGGCATGCAATAAAAGAGATTTGACGTTTTTGAATTAAAATAAATTTTATGCAAAGAGCCCCTTTACAATACTTTTTTTATCCTAAGGCCTTTCTTCTTGCGGCGTAAGACTATAAGGTGATTCGAGACTAACACCAGTATGTTTGGAACTCACCCAACTCTTGGGATATCTTATTAAATAGAATATTAATCCAATTAGAAATATAACTGTCGTCATTAATATAACGATCATTATTCTGTGGCATGCTTTTCCGTATATTTCTGGATAACAGTGCTGTAGGTCCATGTGGGTAAGATCAAGGATGCTTTTATTTTTTAAGGATCTCGGCGTGGCACATCTAAAATAATAAAAATAAAAAAAAATTTATACTTTGTAGAATAAATTTCTGACAAAATGCGACAAAAGGTCTTAACTTTTAAAAGTAAAATATAAATTTCAGCTAACCAGACCTGATTATTTTCCCGTTTTTTAATTTAGTAAATCAGATTACTTCATTATTTCGATTAATCGTTTTCTGTATTGATATATTTATAAAGGTAAGTTAAAAATAACCGTTCTCGTTCACGCTTCCGGTAATTTTCCTGTTGGCAAGTTAATGACGTTTAATGTAGCCATTAATAAAAGCAGCAGATCAGTTGCTGTTCCGTGTCGTTCGAACCTGGCCATGTATTATCTTTTGACGTTGTTAATTCGCTAATGTTCGTGATCGACCAATAAGATTATCTTTTAAAGTCACGTGTTGGTCATGCACACATAAACATAATAAAAGTCCAAATGCAACATAATATTTAATATTTTTAGGCTCCGTTTTCATTGCCAAATATTTAATGTAACCTTAAATTTGTAAGGAAAAGTTCTAGATCACCCTTATAGTTGCAACGCAAAAACTATAGCCAATAAGGGATTGATTTTAAATTCTCTTTTTCCAGATATGATTCTTCTTAATTACAAATTAATATTGATATAATAAACTTATAGTCCCTGAGGCAGCTAAAAATTTGGTCAATCATTTCCTCTCAAGCGATAGTTGGTAGAATGCATCAGAGGGTTGTATTATAAAGCTTCGTGAACGTCAGCTGCGGTTCCGTCGGGACAATGAGCCGTGGTAGCCGTTTTAATAATGACAAAGCAGTAATTTTAAAATGACAACGTTAATTCAATTTATTTTTTTTTTGTTCATAAATATGAGGCGATAATAATAAAATTTTTTAAAAAAATATTACGGGGTAACGAAAAATTTAAATTTTTACCATGGACGTGGATTTGCATGCTCTTCAATAAACTTTAAAAATTTTGTCCAAAAAATTAGGAAAATCAATAATTACACTTTTAAAAAAATTTCCTTGGGTTTCCATATCCCGCCAAACGATACCACCGGCATATTCACTTAATTTTCCCTTTAAACTAAAAACCTATTAAATTGTAGTAACCCAATATCAAAAAAAATGCTGACTATATCATGGTGCATTTTACGTTAGTGGTCGCTCGAACATGAAAAAAAAATTAAATTTTTTAAAGATTCTCTTAATAGAAAATTTACCTGGTAATTTTATGCAACTTTGGGTAAATAAAAATAATTTTTAATTCCAGTTATGATTCTTCTGTTAATTACAAATTAATATTTATATAATAAACCTAATATTGGTCATATGGAGTTAAAAAGCCTATCTTATTGACTTAAAGATATAATTTCTTAGAAATCCAAAACTAACAATACTATCTTACCTTATCTCTTTTCCTTTGAAAAGCTCCGTATCAAATTCTTGCAACCATAAAATATTGCAATCGCAGTCCCATGAATTGTGTCTTAAATCTATGTGTTTCATAGATCGGAACATATGCTGATAGGTAGAATTTAAAGACGTAATACCATTTCTTGCCAGGATAAGGGTCTTTGGATGTATTTGAGTTGTTTTAGAAGCAAGCCCAAATGCCAAATCAGTAAATTCATGGAGATTTGGACAATCTGTAATAGACAACGTTTCCAAAGACTGCAAGTTGTAAAACGCATAGTGGTGAATCGATGTCAAACTAGGCATCCTACTTAATCGAAGAAACTTTAGCAAATGGTAGTTTAGATATTTTGCAGATACAAAAGTCAAATTATTTCCTGAAAAATCCAAATATTCCACTGAATAAGATACAGTGGGAATAAAGGTGAAATTATTATCTGCCAGCTGTAAGTGCTTCAGATTCTGATACGGTTCAAAATAATCGGGATACAAGTCGGTCAATCCATTATTATTTAATTTTAAATGTGTCAGATTAGTGACAATTCCCAGTGTTCTTCCTAGAACATCTTTGGACTGCATAAGGAACTCTCCCATCGGGTTATAACTTAAGTCTAAATACTGCAATAATCTCAGAGGATCGAACACTGCCTCAGGAAGTTGTTTAATATTATTAAAGCTTAGGTCTAAATAAATCAGTTTCTTTTGCTTCAAGAAAATATTTCCATCTTCCAACGTAGTTATGTTGTTATGACTTAGATCTAGCAGAACTAACTCGGGAATATATTCGAAAAACTTTGAGTTAACATAGTTGATGTTATTATATGATAAAAGCAATTTTCTTAACGTAAGACTTGATATATTTACTAGAGAAGCATCAAGAGTATCGATGTTATTAACTGATAAATCCAAAACTGTAACATCATCTGGAAACTGCTGAATCTCAGGAAACGTATTAAGAGCTAACCCGGTGCAGTCAGCGACGGAATTAGGCAGGCTCGTCTCGTCATCCGTAAACTTTTTGCACAAACACTTGTTTTCTGACTTTCCATTGGCACAAAAAGTATCTAGTGCTGTTAAACTTTTAACACACAGTAAACCGAAAAACAAATTTAATAACATAGTGACTTAATACTTTAAAAATTGCGAATAACTTATCTGCTTTAAGTAACTTTATAAAGATATGACTAAAGTATATTAACTTATCATTTGCAGGTTTTATCAGTTAATAGAAATAAATATGAGTGGATATTAATTGATAAGTGTGAGAAATAGAACAAACAATAATCAGTAATTTGGATGACTACTTTATTCAATTGTACAGTAAATAAAAAAATTTGGCATTGCGGGCGATAAACAATCCGAAAAAAATATTACACAAGCGAACAGCAGGAAAGTTTAATTTAGAATAGCAATAGCATACGGTTGGTGTCAAAAATAAAGTAAAAGAAAGTTTCTTAATACTTATGAAACTTTAAGATTTGGAGGAATCACTGCAAGATGTAAGTACAACAGTTTCTCCCACAACCTCCAGGAAAAAAAGCGGCTATTTGGGCCTTCTTCGGATGAACTGTACAGGGACGAATGAGAGTGACACTTAGTGTTGGTCAATGGAGGAGAATCATATGGGCAAAATTCTTCAGCGCAGAAGCCGGTGAAATACCCAAAAAGAGGATCCGATGCCCTAAAGCTGGTCGGTGGGCAAAAGCAGAAAGTTTTCTTGCGAAAGTAGAGTCAAGTTAAGAATTCAAGGCAAACGGCGCTTTTTTGAATAGAATCGAGAATGCTAAATATTGTGGGAGAAGAAATTTTCTGGAACAATATTCCAAGTAGGCTATAATTTGGGACCCATACAACCTCTCCAGGTTTAAAGGGCAGAAGTATTTCCTGACTTGAGAAAAAATTGGGCAGATTTGTGGTTGATAAAGAAAATCAAGAAAAAAAAATATTTACCGATGACGTCACTTTTATAAACATCCACTTTTTTATAGCCAATTATTATACCACTTAAAAACGTCAATTTATATTGTCTGACTGTCATAGCTGGGCATTAACTCGTTAATCCGTAATTTAAGTTAACTTAAAAAAATATTAACGGGCTCGTTAAATTTCTTTAAGTCCGTTAATCGTTAATCCAATACCTACTATTTACCAAGCGCCGCGCCGCCGTAAAAAACATGTTTGGCATGTTTGTTCGGGCTGGTCGACAAGCGCGTCGCGGCGCGGCTTATGCCGCGTGTGAAACGGCTTTTCACCCGAAGCTTCGGCTGATATGACTGGAATCGTATGACGGAAGGACAGAGATAGTTTAAGTGGCGGAAGCAGCAACGCGAGTAACAACGACGATGATCAGCAAGACTTTTTTAATTCTGTCACTCAGTCTAAAGGAAAACCTAATAGCCAAAGGAGTAAAGCTCAAAATCTCGTTAAAATGTCGCTAGGCGTGAACTCAAAAGACTTGTTCAACAATGCGGCATTTCTCGGGAAACAGATATTCATCATAAATCTGATTATTAAGTATAATACTGCTGTACCCTCAAGTGCTGCAGTAAACGTCTTTTTTCCACGGGCACAGATATTTTAACGCCGAAACAAGCTCAACTTCATGGCAATATCCACATTATACCAGATGACTAAATTATACACACTCTAATTATGCACGTCTTTTTTTTTGTTCCTAACCTGGTAACTTTCAGAACCCAAACGAGCACTTTATAAGTAATTTTTTACCGCAATGAGATAAAAACGCATTTTTTGATCACGTGTTAACGGATTAACGATTAACGTTAACTTGCGTTAAATCGTCCCAAAGGTAACGCTTTAACGTTTAACGAGGTTAACTTTTTTAGTAACGGATTAGCGATTAACGAAGTTAATTATTCGATTAACTGTGCCCAACTATGCTGACTGTATACCACAAAACAGTAAAACTTGTTAGAACGTTTTTTTTTTTTAAGTTAGAGAAAACCAATACATTTTTAAATGTTTTGACGCTCTCTACCAAACCAAGCAATTTCAGATAAAACTATGTTGGCTTGTACATATGTACATCCTTTTTCTGTTTTCATCGTAAAATATTTCATAGTCAATATATTTAATTCTGCAAGAGTACTTTCAATACTGTCTAACTAATTTCAGATGACTGACTTATATTTAAAAAAATAATAATAAAGTTAATAGTAATAAAAATGTACTTTCTGCGCGCCACAGTAATTTGAGACACGAAAAGGAGGTGGGTAAAGAATGACCTTCCGCCCATCATATTTCTAAAAATTTAAAGTTTCAATTAAGATAATTTACTTATATTTATAATAAGTCCAAATATCTTTATTTACATCTACAATGAATTGGTAAAAAAATCAGAATGGCAAGTACCAAAAACCTTTAAACTTGCCATTTTTATTGAATTTTTTACCATTTTACACGTTTTTTGATATTTTATTTTAAAAATTATATGGTGGACTTGACGCACCAACATACAGTGACTCACAGCCAAAATGATGCAGATGTATTTAAAGTAATTTAAGTGCCAACTTAAACCCAAAAAAATATTTTTAATAAACCAAATTAAGTAAAAATAAATAATCACATGTTAGTTAAAAACGAATTTCTTTATTTTGACAATAAATTAATAAAATAACTGTCGGGAGAAAGCAAAATGAAGAACTAAAAGAAAAAACATCAAAAGTACTGTCAGGCATGGCGGAGGAGGCATTATGTTATGGAGCTGTATGTCATATGCTGGGGTAGGCAGTATCCATTTTATTGAGGGTAACATGAACCAGTATATGTATTTAATTATTTTAAGGCAGCATCTTAGAACTAGTGCAAAAATCTTTGGAATTAATGAAACCTTTCGCTTTTACCATGACAATGATCCCAAACACACCTCTTACTTAGTTCGTAGATGGTTACCCTATAATTGCCCACATGTCATCAAAACACCTCCCCAATCGCCTGATTGAATGTCATCGAAAATCTTTGGACACATTTGAAGAACAGAGTACACAAAAGTCAAATAAGTAATAAAAATAATTTACAAATAAAAATAACGGAAGAATGGAATATGATATCCCAAGAATACACAAATAAATTGGTGGAATCAAAGCCAAACATCTTCAAGCGGGGAGGGCCAATAAAGTACTAAAAGTTGTTAAGATGTCACTAAGATAATATATAAGAAAGGTATTCTAATCCTGCAATGCATCATGGGAAATGTGTCAAGCGGTGGCGCCGCCACGAGTGTGTCTAGCACACTAAAGTATTTTTATCCCAACTTCCGCAATAATAAAAATAAGGATGAAAATACTTTAGTGTGTAAGACACACTCGTGGCGGCGCCACCGCTTGACACATTTCCCATGATGCATTGCAGGATTAGAATACCTTCCTTATATATTATCTTAGATGTCACTAAGTGGCCATATTGTTCATATTTTATCGTATTATTAATTCATGCATCATTTTGGCTGTGAGATCAAATAATGCTGACCAAATATTAAAGTATCGTAGTTTTCTTGTTTATTAATGTAATGTCCAAATAAAGAAATTCGTTTTTAACTAACATGTGATTATTTATTTTTACTTAATTTGGTTTATAAAAATTATTTTTTGGGTTCCAGTTGGCACTTAAATTACTTTGCATTTAAAGTAATTTAAGTGCCAACTAAAAGCCAAAAAATTATTTTTAATAAACCAACTGCATCATTTTGGCTGTGAGTCACTGTGTTTTTTATCTTTAATACTACCCATAACAAGCTTATTAACTAGCATTTATTTATTTTGGTGCGTTGAATCTATCATATAATTTTTTTAAATAAAAGATCGAAAAACGTGTATTATGGGCAAGTTTTTAATTGCATCGATGGATCCAGCGCATTAAGCGCTAATTCATCAAACCGATTTTAAACTACCACTGGAGAGTTTGATGAATTCCATTAAAGCGTTTTTATAAAATACTTGAGCAAAAAAATATAAATAAATACGGAAGAGAAACACAACAATCAGCTGAGAATTGACAGTGGCAGAACAAACAGCGAGCTTTTTTAAACATTTCGTTTTAATTTGTTCCATCAGGACTTCTCATGACGTCATTTGACGTTCAGCGCATAAATTCAGTGTACTTTTTACCGATGGAATAAGGAACTTGCCCTATAAATATAATAAAATGGCCTAAATTAAAATTTTCACGAATTTAACGGGCGAAAAAAGGCGGATATCTTTACCCACTTCCTTTTTTCCAACAATTTTAAGCACCAGAATAACAATTTATTAACGTGCAAATGTTGCATTGATTATTGCTGGGAATTATTTTCTGAAACTACCGCCAGATAGCGCAACCGCAACGGTTAATTAAAAACACCTATTTACAACAAACAATATATCGTGGTTTTTAACTTTCTCAAGAATATCTCGAAAAACCAAGTTTTTCATAAACAACGCCCCCTAGCCGAATAGAACATTTAAAAGAGTTTTAAATTTTCTTTCAAACGAGTACCAACTTGAACCACTTTCGATAAAAGATGTGGGAGATGGAGCTATGTATTATCTTCCCCCACCCTTATATTGAAAATAGTACAAAAAGTCCTCAACTAAACTGATGCAGAATTCGTTACAGCTTTCGCTGATTTTATCAAAATTGTACCTAATACTAGCTAATTTTGAAGAAAAAAAATGTTTTTTTTTTTATTTTCCGTTGCAGTTGCGACGTCTCGCGGTAGTTTTAGATATTGAAAATAATTTCCATCTATTTCTTTTGGGAATTATTATTAAAAATATTTTTTCCCAAAAGATGTGCTGTAGAGAGACATAGGGCATTGACGTGCCACCAACACCGGTATCTCGAAATCTCGACGTCACAGGCCTACGTCAGAGGTGTTTCATATTTTTAGACGTCACAGATCTACGTTGAAATCTCAACGTCACAGGTCTTCGTCAAAAGCCACATGGTTTAGGGAATTTAGCTCACGTGGACGATGTCTTAATAGAGTACAGAGGATGCGCTGAAAAAATTGCGTGTGTCAGCAGTCAAACGTCAAACGCCATACGTCGAACGTCAAACGTCATACATACAGAGCATGCGTTGAAAAAATGGCGGCTGTCAAATGTCAAAAGCCACATGGTTTAGGAAATTTAGCTTACGTAGGCTAGACCTATTTTAAGGTACTGCGCATGCATCAGATGCCAAAGGTCAGATGTCAGCTGTCATACGTTAAAAGCCACGTGACTAGATGGCGCTGCAGTTACAGGATCCTAAAAGTAAGCTTACGTGGATGAGATCTACGCTTTCGTCACCTGTCAACTGTCATATGTCAAAATCTTGCGCCTTACGGCTCTACACCATCCGGGTCCCCAGGTTTAGGGCTATCGGGTTGGGGCTCGAAGCCGTAGAGCTCCACGCTCAGGGGGCCTCTATACGTTGTTGTTAAAGATCGTTATCCATATTGTTTTCAAATATTTATTTTACTACTGACATTACACCTAACTTACACTTAAAATTACAATGTTATACTATTACAGAACTTTCTACTAACTATACTTAATTTAAAATTACAAATATGTTTTATATACTAAACCTATGAAATAGGATATTTAATTACAAACTCAACAGATAGTTTGACAGCTGACAGACGCCATTTTTTAGCGCATGCTCTGTACTCTATTAAGACATCGTCCACGTGAGCTAAATGATGTATGACGTATGGCGTTTGACAGCTGACAGACGCCATTTTTTTAGCGCATGCTCTGTATTCTAAAATCCATTTCGTCCACGTGATCCAACTTTTCTAAGTCACAGGTTTTCGACGTATGACGTTTCACGTACGACATTTGACCAGGGCCGGAGCTATCAACTTCTCATTGGGGGAGGTGATTTTGGCGCCCCTAGCCTAATTTTTAAATTTAGTATACTGAGTCACAAGCTTACAGAAAAGCTTTGTTCTCTTACCCACCAACGGGCTGTAGGGGATATGTCGCTTTTTATGAGTATTTTCACGGCTTCTGTGCCGAGGAGTTCGCAAGCATAATCCCTTTGGCAGCTGTCAACAGAGTAAGTCATAGTGCGGCCCCAAACTTCCCACTTTCTTCGTTCGGTTATTCCCAAAGTGTCCAGAGTGGAATCTACTACCCGCAAATTTTTCATATTTTCAAATCCAGAAAATTTTAGTCTTTTATGAATAAACTCCCTCTTACCACACAGAAGACACCCACGGTAAGTAAGTATTTAAGCCCCAGCCGTCGTGGACTGTCCCAAAAGTGCTAAATTCCCAAGATTAAAAAAAAATAAAAAACAATACTTCTCGTTAATCTTGTTTATTTTACCTGCCTGACGTGACACTATTTTATTGTACTTTTATGCAAATTATAAATTTACACAATATTGTATGTCCCTAAAACACAAACAACCAATCTAAATCATGGTACTTTTTTACTTTACGAAGGCGCTGACCACAATTCTAAAGTAAGTTATTTTTGACGTTTTATTTTCGAAATATTAATCATTAAATATGATAAATAATTAAATTAAACTCACTTCCACTATCTTGCTCTCCTTTTATTATTAATTTGGTAATAAGTTCACTAAACTATCATACAATGTTTAAAATATATCAAAAATAGTAGTGTTTTTATTTGTTGTATTAAGATTTATGGTAAAAATACAAAACTCCTAGAAATATCGACGATTTAAACAGAAGGCTGTAAAGAGTCGCCATCTAATTTTTCCATATTGAAACAAATGATATAAAATCTAATATTACACAATAAAACGCGGTAAAGTACATAAAATAATTATATTAAATAATTTTAAATATTCTGAAATAGTTTCCTTTAAAAACCAAAAATGTTGTACAACAAATAAGAAAAACAGTGAAAGTGTAGTTATTTTTAATTTGACATTGCTAACTTTATACATGGTTACAAATATTAATTATAAGTTCGGACCTGACCGTCCTATTTTTGTATTTCATGCATTTTATATTTTTTCTATAAAAAATATGTTTTTATAAAAAAACTTAACTAATCATCACTAAAACACAACACACAATGAACAAGTATTAGTATTTGCACTGATGCACTTTAAGCAGCACGCAGTGAATATGAAATATAAAACCGGTACAAAGATATTGATAAAAATACTATAATTTACTGTTAGCTAATAAAATTTTTTCGTTAATCTTATAAGATAAATAAATATATTTCCAAAAGGCAAAAGACTGTACACTACCAACAAAGATTCCATTGTAAATATCTGTATCAAAGCTCGCCATTACCATTTACCATTTAACAGAGCTTTATTTATTATACAAATATCTACATTTTAAACCTAATACTACAATAATACATGTTAAAATGTATCCCTTGCGCCTCCCCGTTTACCTTTTCAGGTCTTGGGGAGGAGAATGCCGGCCAGTAGGTACTGGGCGGGGGCGCGATGGAGCCCAGTGGTAGATCCGGTTGTTTAGATTATGCAGGTTCATCATTTACCGGTAGTGACCATAAAAAGCTTTTATACTGTCTCATTACCTAGGGTTTAAAATGTTTTTGTTTTGGGAGCTTCCTAAAAATTATCAATTCAATTTGTCTTAACAGGAAAAAGATCCGCAAAAAACCTGTTTGATATTGTATCAAAGCTCGCCTGTTTAGCATCGCCGCCAAAGCTATGGGATTTCTGAGGTGCTAGACAAAACAAGACGCAAAAATGGCATTGTATACACAAATAATAGACTCTTTAAGGTTACAACGCGCTACAGAATAGCAAATATCGTTTTTTATGGAAGCAGATTTATTTTTTTAATAGTTTTCTTTATTTTTGGGTAATTGCGATTTAAAAAAAAATCTCTCTCAATTTGACGCCCCTTTAAGAGAAAATTTGGCGCCCCCATCGATCACCTATGGGGGGAGCTTCCCCCCTTACCCCCCAGTTCGCTCCGGCCCTGCATTTGACAGCTGACAGACGCCATTTTTTCAGCGCATGCTCTGTACTCTATTAAGACATCGTCCACGTGAGCTAAATTTCCTGAACCATGTGGCTTTTGACGTAGACCTGTAACGTTGAGATTTCAACGTAGATCTGTGACGTCGAAAAATATGAAACACCTCTGACGTAGGCCTGTGACGTCGAGAAATATAACACACCCTCTGATGTAGGCCTGTGACGTCGAGATTTCGAGATATAGAACTCCACCGGTGGTGGTGGCACGTCAATGCCCTATGTCTCTCTACTATGTGCGATACATAGTTTCCGAGATACATCTGGCGCCCTTTCTTATTTGGACATCCGGTACAATTCTGCTCGACGAATTCAATTTTGTTGCATTTAACTTATTGCTCCTTGCTCATAAAGCAAACTGTAATCACTAATGTTTATTTTTCCCAGTTATATAAAAAACTTAAAGTGAATACAGGGTTAAGTGTTCTATTTTTTTTATTGATCTCTCTTGTACCATCCTATAAATTTCAGATAAGGTTTTTGTTAACGTCATTAAACACTTTAAATTGTTGCTGATAAAAAGTTTTATTTATCAAAATATTTTTTATTTATTAAAATAGTTAATAGGTAGATAAGGCTTTTATTAAAAATTGCATGTAAAATCCCACATTGTCGATTAATTCATATGTTAAAATTAATTGGAATCTTGCTACTTAAAAAAAATCCCAAGATATTGTACTTTATTTACACTTTACTGCTAGTGGGGTCAAAATATCTTGACATAAAGAGTACCCGGAACTGTACTGTGTACATAATTTAAAGGCAGAATTACGACCTTAAATTAGATCGATTTAAGTCAACTTAGTTATTTCTGAAATTGCTTAGTTAGGCCGACAGAAAGCGTTAAAAATTTTAAAACATACCGGTCTTCTCTAAATTTCTTGAAATCGACCCGCCCTGTAAAAACAATTCATACATATTTAAATCTGGAGAACGTGGTGGCCACTTTACTGGTATTATTTCCTCTTTCAATCCATCGGTTGTCATATATTCGTATAGTTATTGCCAACTAGCAACGGCAAAATCGGTTAGGGCACCATCATACACGTATCATAATTCTTTCCAAAGTAAAAGAGGCATATTTTCCTGCCAGAAAATTATAATCAAAAAGGAGTTAATTTTCACTAGACCGGGTATCAACCTTAGACCTTTTTAGAAAATTGATATTCTGCTGTAAAAAAGAACGTCCAAACGATCCATCTGGGAGAGCTGTAAAATTCCGACCTTTCCCGTTCACCCTAAGCTATCTAAAATGTGAAACCTTCTGCCTGCAAAAGTCTCTCTTTCCCCCCAAATCTTTAGGTCTAATAAATGGCCTTTTCTTACTTCAGTTAAGACACCCACGATACCTAATACTTAGACATATAATAATATTTTAAAAATAATTCTTTTTTAAATAATTAAGCCAAAGCATTTTAAAGAAAAAGTACTATAATACGTGGGTGTCTTATGGAAAGTAAAAAAACATTCCGAATCTAAATGATTCAAAGGAATGCCTTAGTATGACACGACCGGATGTGTCGTTCTATTAGAAGGTGTAAGGAAAAAAAATACTTAATTTTTCGGAGCAGAAGCCGTGAAAATGCTTAAAAAAGAGTGACAAGTTCACTACAGCTCGTCGAAGGACTAAAGAAGAAACCTTTCTTGTAAGAGTGGTGTCACTATTACGGTGAACCGTTTTTTTTTAATAGAATTAATGAAAAATGCTATCCTAAAAGTCTGAAATTTATACTACATTCAAGTTTTTTTTTATTCAGGATAAATAAAATAAAACAAGTATATTTATACACCAATTTTATGTCTATTTATGTATCTCAATAAAATATACATAATTTACAAAGTGAAAACTTTTTATAAAAAGTTATAAATTGCATATAATTACTTATTTAAAAATACTATACTTAAGTATTGTTATACATCCATTCTATTAAAAACATTGCAATATAATTGCACACAGTTACAACCTTTATTTTAAAATTAACCTAAAAAGGATTAACCATTTAAAAGAAATTAGTCACTTTGTAAAGTAAATCAGCACTGTAGTTTATAAAACTATGGATTAACAAAATTTTACATCTTTCTTGCTGTAAAGATTGAAGTTAATGAATGATTCTCATTTGATTACAAGTGGTTTGACGACCGTCCCATCCATTTAGTGTTGCCAATGAGCAAAGAGTGGCAGAATGAATCTTAAGAGTAATTGCGCTGAATGAGTGATTTGAAAGTTACAGAGCCTCATCGGAAAACTACGACTAGTGCAAGGAAAATTATTGTTTTTATGCCCCATGGATGGGAGGGAATTTAATAGCAATTCAGTCAGAGAAACACATATAAAAACTGTTTAATCAGTTTAAAAAGATGCATATTTACGCGAAAAACCAACAGCCATCTGTACTTCCTGATTAGGTGTATCACTGGTGTGCCGACACAGTTTAACTTAGGTATAGGGGGTTTGTATAAAATGTATGCATCTAAGTTTGTTCCTAAACCACAAAAATCTTACTATCTCTATCTGTGTTGTAGTTTAAACGTCACAGCTTTATTAAGTACATGGCAGATGAAGCTGGTATGTTTTTTACAAATGAATATTTGCATTTTTTGGTTCTTATGCACGATATACACCAAAATGATTTGTTACATCGCGAAGTAAAATCAAGGAAGTTTGAAGGTTAAAGGAAGAATACAGCAATGGTCCATTTGATCAAAAAATATACAGCCCACTATGAAAATAACTGTCATTAAGGTACCCTTATGATTTTGCGCAGTCACAAAATTCCACGAAATTTTGTGGAAAAATCATGAGACCATTGACCTGCAATGCCGATTGATCAGACCAATCGTACCCTCGCTCTCTTAAAGCTGCTTTGCCCGCACTGTGCTATCGTCTCATCAACCCTTGCACGCGAATTTTATGTTTCGTTGTCGTTCAGAGTCGTTCAATCTTGTCGGCGTTACTTTTAAGAATAACCTTAAGCTTGGATTCTCTTTTGCGCCAAAAAGTATTTCTCTCCTTCTAATCTGTATACTCTGTAGGTATCCTATATTAGACCATCTTTCGAATATTGTTCTTATGTCTAGGCAATGGCGTTTCCTACAACTTTTATTATACCTGATTCCATTCAAAAAGTGCTGATCGTCTGATTAATGACCTTACGCTTACGGAAGAGCTTCCTTTTCTTTCCCACCGACGGACTATAGGGGATATGTCGCTTTTTTATGGGTATTTTTACGGCTTCTGCTCCGAGGAGTTGGCAAGTATAATTCCTCTGGCAGTTCCCAACAGAGCAACACACCACTTTTATGCATCCTTTTACACTTTAATTTTAAAGGCCCCAAACTTCCCACTTTCTTCGTTTAAATTTATTTGCTTACGCCCTGTTTTTTTATGTGCAACTTTTACAGCAAATTATATGTAAAATTTTTGTTGCTGAACTATCTTAATGATTAACCCTCTTAATATTAGGTAAATCTTATACATTTTGTTTCTAGCTAATTTTATTACTAGTAGTACGAACATTTTTTTATACAAGTTTATACGTTTTTATTTTTTTGTACGATATATTAAATAGTTTATATTATAAATATTGCAATATTATCATTTAAATAAAAAATGAAAAGTAATATAATCTTATAAAAAATGAGATTCCTATAACTATTACTTACATAACTGTGTTATTTGTGCAATAATATACCTGGAATTAAATAAATAAGAAATAAAAAAGTGTAAAATATTTGAGCACAACAAAAATATCGGCTATTAAGTACGAAAAATATCACATTGCGTTTGTCAAAATTATACGTTTATAAATCAGATCGTTTAATAATTTACTTAACTAAAATTGAAGAAGTAACATTTAATTATTTAAATAATGTTTTATTTTTTGTTTCCTCATATACAGTCTGCTTCAATTCGAGGGTAAAAATGAGGATTTCGGCAGCCGTTTAAATTAAGTAAACAAGGCCTAATACAATAGCGTTTTGACATTGGAAATATTCATAATATTTTCTAAAATATCTGAAAAAGAATTAAAGTTTATATTTTGGGTTATATTTATTATTTACTTTTTTAAGGTTTAGATATGGCTATAAAAAAATTTCTTTTTATGACAGGTTTTAAGCAACAAAAGTATTAATATAAATATATATATATAAATATTATTATAATATATATATATTATAAATTTTATATGCTTCTAAAATATTTACTAATAAATTTAAAAATAATTATTTGATTACTTAAAAATAAAAATATGATAATTTATTATTATAAATAGAGTCTTACAAAAATTATAACCCATAATTTATATTTTACTTTAAAATTAGTACTAAACTAATGCCATATATATAAATATTATATATATTATATAATATAATATATATATATCTAATAATATCTAGATATAAATATAAATATATATATATTGATATGAATATATATATAAATTATTTTTCGGTATATAACTATATATTATATATTAATATAATAAATATATATTTATATATTTTATATTATAATATTAAGTATATATTTATATATATATAATATATATATATATATATATATATATATATATATATATATATATATATATATATATATATATATATATATATATATATATATATATATATATATATATAAAATAATATATATATTAATATAATATCATATAGGCTCCAATTTTTAAATTACAGACCTAAAAATGTCATGATTTATTAATTGTGTCACTAACATTTTGTTTTAAAAATCGTCATTAGAGTTATTCATATTTAATAGATACGGCCCTACTAAAATAATAAAAAAAAGATAAAAGCTTTAATAATTTTCGAAAAATGCTTTACAATCTCCTTTTAGAACATAATAAATAAAATAATTTTAATAAATATCAATATAACACAGCATTATTTAGGTAAAAACTAGAAACGAAAACACGAAAGAGAAATATACCATAAACGTTATAATTTTAATATAATTAACATTTACGTTTTTAAGGCCAATTTACATTTTGTTAAGTAGCAAATGCAAGTATTAATTGATTTGTAAAAATCAACCTGTAACCGGTCACATAACTTAGCTTTATTAACCACTAAACACTTGCCCTTCTCATCTGCTACTTAATAAAATGTAAATTAGCCTTTAAACATCTGTTTTACTTGACTACCATCTTTGAATCTACCTCTTAGTCAAAGGTGAAAGTCTAAAAACGCGTATAAAAAGGAAATTTTTATAATAAAAAAACTTAGTGCAATAATATCTATTAGTCCAGGACCAACTAACAAGAACCACAAATTTTGATATATACAACATTTTTTCATAGTTTCAATATGAAAAAAAGAGTGCTGAAACTAAAAATGCTGGGTACACAGTTTACACTCTTGAGCGTTTTTTTATGACATCATCAATATGGCGGACTTGATTGTTGGTGAGGCGCTGCTGTTATTGAACTGTCGAACGGTTTCCACACTAATCATATGCATGTTTGGTATCAAATGAAACCTCCAGATGTCAGGATTTTATATAAAGTAGTTGCAATTGTCTAACAGTGTCATTAATGTCCCAAAAAGATTATTAATGATTTTTTTTTCAACTTTATAAAACCAGTCCTTATCGCCATGTGTTTTGAACGGGCAGAAAGAGAAAGGTATTGCGCTCTTCCTTATATGCCACTAAAGAAATGATATCATACTTCTTTGCTGCAAACCATGTCAATTACGCTAGATATGGATTGCACTATACAGACAGGTCCACTGTAGTAGAAACATAGGACACACTTAGGCGAATTGACTTACATTCGCCTGACTCGAGCTAACAAAACAAAAGCGATGCGATAAATATGGAATGTTTTTGAAGATTTAATTTTGAATTTAAATATTATTTGCTTTCTTGCAGAAAAAAAAAGGTTTATGGTCATGATAGGGCTAATAATTTAGAAAACTTCGAATAAAAATCGAAGAAGTTTCTCAAACTATCAGCCCTAATATGCTAACAAACGTTAGACGGGTTTTTACGATCGTTTGGGATATTGCCTTGCGCAAGAAGGAGGTTTGTTTGAATATTTATTATAATTTCATTTTAGAGTATTTTTTATGTTTATAATTATTTATTTTTCATTGCGTACTATTTTAATTTTAGAAATGAGTTTTGGGTTTAGAGAACTTACTTTTTATTTTGCTTTGGCAATTAATGAACTGATAAATAAAGCTGTTGGTATTTAATTCCCTATTTATAAATAACGGTATTAAGTATCAACTGTTTTCTCAACAATTGTCAAGCGCGCCTTAAACCATACAACACACCCGTCCGAAAGCATATTACAAACTGAAATCTCGTTCAGTTAATCATGCATGCGGATATTTATCGATCGAAGCGGACAGTAGTAAATTTATCAGTTCCCTGCCTATGTTTCTACTACACTGGACCTGTCTGTATAAGATCAATGGAGAAGTTACCAAAGAATGTTCTAGAGCAGTTTATGAAAGGAGAACCTGTTATGATACATCAACCAGGCATATTTAACGGAATATGGTCTTATATATACATTGAGTCTACTTTTATAAAATACAAGCACGGTCCAGGTGGAATAGTGGGCACTGAGTTTACACATTTCAAGGATCTTTTACAGTTGATTAGTTGTAACTGTGCTGCAGACAGAATGTGCCAGACATCATGTGGAAATGTTCGGTTGCTAATTTGTCATGCAAAGCTTTATGCCTATACTTTGAGAGTGAAGAATGTTTGAATACAAATACCAAAAAACCTTCATATTTAAAAAGTGATAATGAAGAAGAGCCTCTAATTGTACTCGGGATGTAATTAATGGCCTTTCTCTCACAACTTTTTACTGAGCACCACTTTTGTTATTGATGTGTCGGTATTTTGTCATAAATCCCTCTGTACTGCATATTATTTAAAACATTGCTGCTGTACAGTTTTAAAAAGTTATTTATGACATCGTGTCATCTAAAGTTTTCATTTGATATCAAACACGCCTATTAGTGTGGAAACTGTTAGACAGGTCAATAATAGCTGTGCATTACCAACATTTAAGTCTGCCATATTGATGAAGTCATAAAAAAACGCTCAAGAGTGTAAACTTTATACCCGGCATTTTCAGTTTCAGCATACTTTCTCCATATAGAAACCATCAAAAAGTGTTGTATATACTAAAATTTTGGGTGGTGGTGTAAAAAGTTCGTTTCGGCTCCGGACTATATTATCTCCTTACATACATAATTGCTGGACAATTCTAGAAGCACTCTGGTTTAGTTTTTTATTGTTGTTGTTAAGGAATGAAGCTGCACCTTTTTTTCTAATAAATACCCATAAATCTATTATTTTATGAAATTTTAAATATGATAGATTAAGAAGTAATTTTCTTTTATTAAGAACGTAATTTATTATTTTAGCAAGGCCGTATTTCCAAAAGATAGAACGACGGATTTTTTTATGGCGAAAGGTCTGAATTTAGCAGCAGTAATATTTATTTAAATATTTTGGTAAGATGTTTAAATATGGAGTACATCTTTCAGATACGTATATTTAAAAATATAAGATTATATTTTAAACGTTTACACATGATTGAAAGGGTAATCCTAAAAAAGCTGTTTTTTCGCCTCTTTTTGAGCATATTATGCGACCAATAATAAAAATATCTTACCCTTATCAAATTACTCGTCATTAAAAACCTAAATGAACATCTTTTGATTTTTAAAAATTATCCCATTTTTGGGTTAAAAATTCCATGAACAAAACGACTATCGTAATTTTTTTATCAAGTATATCCTAGTAAAGCAAAATTAGGCAGTTTCGCGATAAATGATGATTTATGAAGGTTAAAAATGCACCCTTAAGCCTTAGCATTTTAAAAAATTTAGAAATGTATTTTCATGTCATAAAAACTATAAAACAACAATTTCTTGTTAGATTTGATTAAAAAAAAAACCTCTACGAAAGGTAAAATCACCCTCTATCAAAAAATTGTAATGAAAAGTCGTAGAAATTTAAAAAGAGAAGGGAAATATTTTGTATTTATTTTTTTAATCATAAAGGTAACTATATTAAAAATACCCATTCAATGGTTTATACTTTATATAAGATTGGATTTTGAGCGTTAAATCTTCACCCCCGCCAAAAAGGGTTTTAACTTACCCCCAAAACATTAAGAAAAAATTTTACCCCCATAAATCTTTATTTATTACGGAAATTATATATAATTCTGTTCTAATATGATGGATAAGATATTCCGTTTTTCGGGAATTTTTAACCCATATAAGGATAATTTTTAAAAATTCACCTTGGCTTTTAATGACTAGTAATTTGATAACTTTAAGATATTTTTATTTTTTCCCCTGGTCTCTATAACATACTAACCCAGATTTTAGAAAAATATATTATAAGAAGTTTTAAATGTTACTTCCAAAAACATTCTTTTAATAGGAGTACAATCGAAATTAACTAAGCTAAAGATAATTACTGCAAAAAATCCTACAATATTTGCTTGTATCATTTTTGGAAATACTGCAATAGATCATAACAGATTTGTAGAACTATCTACAGATATACTTGCTTGTTTCAGGTTTAGAAATAAAATAAACATGCCACTCTGTACGCATACGGGATCTCTAACAGGCATTCATCTCTATTTTCAGCACAACAGTTACAAAATACGGAATTGATATACCTTAACATAATACAATTTTATAAAATACAAAGTGTCATTTAAAGGGTGCTTTTCGTTTCATTATAATTTACAATACATCTAATATGAGGCACATTTTTTGACAAGGCATCGATGTTACCGGATGCCAAAATGGCGTTATTATTATAAGTATAAATATGCTAATAAAACATTATATAAAAGTACTTTACACTAGTAATACCTAATATGAGTATCAAGATGCTTACAAAATTTTGTCCCTGCCATTTTTTTAATTTGGCTCGGGCAAATGATTATTATTACGTTTTATCTTTGGCTAAAGAAAATGTTGTTTCTTTTAAAAGAAATAAAGATAAAATGGAGCAATCTTTTATTTTTGCGCCAGTTTTTCCTTATTTTTATAGGATGTTTAAGATACCGTAAAAATAATGGGTATTGTTTCTGCACAGACAACTGTAAAAGTCTTTTTTAAATTTTAGTCTTGAATTATTTTTCTATAAATTTATTTTTGCAAGTTTTATTGGATTTTATACAAAACGAAGGGTGTTATTAGTCACACAATTTTTCTTCCGAGCCAGAAAGTATTTCTCCCTGCCCCGTATTTATGTATACCAAATCAAACCTTTCTCAGAACAAAACACAGGAATTCTAGATCTACCCAAAGACAAACCAACCGTTCTTTCACACCATAAAGGTTCCTTCTCATGCCCACCAAACCGCTCTAAGAAATAAATAATCTTTGACACTTTTACCAGTATAATTCCTCACCTAACAGCTCCCAATGCACAAAGTGCTATTCTCATGCATCCATTTAAAATCCATTTGGAGATGTTCTAAAAAATAATCTTTTTTTTGGGACATTTTTAATAAAAATACTTTAGAGTTATCTCTTGCAAGTCATTATGTTTCATATTATTTTTATCATCTTAGATGCACTCAAAAATTGTTGTGGAATGGCGCCTAAAGCTAACAACTACCTAATTCTATAAAATTTTACTACGATCGACTTGACACATTACTGGTAAAAATCCAAGGTATTTTTTTAATGACCTATTTTAATACAAGTCAGGTAGTTTTAGTTACATTTAGCTTTGTATTAAATAAGTCAGCTCCTGTCACAACAAAAAATGTTGATGATTTATTGTAACTTGGTAGTATCCAGGAGCCTCTAAAAAATAGAACACCAACTACATCCTAAATTTTGCAGATCATATCGTCGGTTAAAGGGGGTTCCCTTAATATGTCTAGAATATGGTGGTAAGTGATTTTTCAAAAATTCGAAGCCATTATAAAGATACGGCAGTTAGAAGAGGCAAGTGTTCGAGGTACTGAGCTGAGCGCTAAGAGTTCTGTCGGCTTGATACCTGAGATCCTTCTATACAAATGTGTGCTTATACAAGTACAGGCAAGTTTAAACAAGTTTAGGAAAAATTGGTGTAGTTATTTACATTGCGAAATTTATTTTAGTCTTGGTATCGCAAAATAATGGTAAGTTAGGATTTTTATAGTATATCTGTACTTGAAACTTCAAACACGGTTTTCTCAAATCTATGTTTTTTAAACTTTCCTCCATCATATCTCGAGAGCGGCTTGACCGATTTACTTCAAATTTATAGGGTTGACTCAGCACATATAGACGCATGGAATGAAGTATTATCATCCCAAAAATTTTTTTAACAAAAAGTTGACAAAAAATACATGAAATTCGATTTTTTTTGTTCTGAAGCCTGTCAAAAACCCAATTTTCAATTGTTTTTTTCTCATAATAGTTAATTCCACGTATTTAAGCTTAAAGATTAAAACCCCGCCAATTTTTTTAGTTTCAGATAAGTCAATCAGCTGATTTCGTGGGGTGAGGGTCCATTTTTTCAAGGCAGATCTGTGTCTTCAGAACGGTATAACTTTGGTTCTAATAAATATTTTTAGCCAATGATTTATATGTATACTCTGAAACACTTATAAATAAATGACAAAAACATCAAAGTTCTCACAAAAAAATCCCAAAAAATGCATAAAAATCAGATCGTCCAAACCAGAGTATCCCCTTAAAGGTAAAATTTACTGGGTAAAATTCTTTTTAAAAGGTAGTTAAACTACTTATTAGCTTGTTGTAAATTTTCTATTCTCACCTCTATAAATAGAAAACCACCAAAATTACCTAAAAGCATAACCAGTTATCCGTTCAAGTAGCAAAAGACAAGGCTTTAAATTTATCGCGAAAATAGCTGCGTAAGAATCGAGCAGTATTACCACTTCCCTCTTCGCGAGTAGATATTTAAAGTCAGTTGCGAATGAGGCCATCGTTTGAGTCTGCACCACAGAAACACAAACAAAAAGTATACAATTATTTTCAAGGGCACAACTAGGCTATAACATAATGTAGTGGCAGCAGACATTATAACCAAAATCTGTCAGTGCCCGCCTTTCCCTCAGCTGCAAGGCCGAATATAGATATTTGAAAAAAAAGTTATAGAAATCAACACTATACTCTCCCGAATCAAAGCATAAATACTTATAGTAGGTAAGATTTCTTTTAATTTTTTTTTTGTAAGCCTCAGGAACCAAAATGTATTAGCCGTGCGAAAGCATTTCCTCTATCAGAAGGTAGGACTTGACCAAGGATCGAAATGGAATAAAATCATGGGACGACAAAATAAGTGCGGACTGAGTGTATTTCTACCCTTTATCTGACAAACGAAAAATAATAATTTACAAATGTACACAACAGTATAACCAATGAAAAATGCTGTTAAACTTCATACGTTTTGTGCTGAAGTTTTCGATATTTAATTTGTAAATAGTTATAAAATCATTAAATTTTAATTCATGTATGAAGTGCTATTTTCAGGGTCTAGCTGAATTTTAAGTCTTTTAGAGGGCTGGATAGTTACCCATGTTTGAATTTAGGTAAAGATGTTTTTTTTTAAATTACAATAATGGAATGACAACGTTAATATCGTTTATAATTAACATTAAGTAATTTGGTATATGATATGCAAATTTTCTGCCAGATACCACTTTAAGATAGAAATTTTAAGATAAAGCTAATAAGTACTTTACAGGCAAAATAAAAAAGTTAGTTTGTATCTCAGAGTCAACCAAGGCATATACATAATCTACGCAGATGGGGCTTATAAGAGGACAAATAAACCAAACACTACAAATAAGAAAAAAAAATCACTCTTGTAGGTTAAGTTAGATTATTAGGTATTATGTTTTAGCCCCAAAAATTTAAATTTAGACAGCCCGCCAAACAACATAGTGACATTTAGTTACTAGATTATAGGCCCATTTTTTAACAATAACACCACACGACAGAATATCGCATTTGGAAATGCTGCTAAAAAGACAATGGAAAGTAAGTCACAATTATTTTTTTTTACATTGTCTACTCCTATGCATAGTAATATTTTGCATTTTTTGCCGATCTTGTATGACAAAATAAAATTTTCTCATTGTGCATTGTACTCTCTAAATAAGAGAAGTGACAATTTTTCATATCTATCACTTTTTGTTTCATCTGTCCTCTTGTATACCCCTCGTATACCCTATGTATGACATACTGCATACATTTTAGCAGGCTCAAATTTAAGCAAGCTCAACACCGAGCTGAATTTATAAATACACTTCCCGCCGTAACTCGCATTAGCGAAAAGCGACAATGGCCTGCATCAATTAAAAAAGTTTTTGTGCTTAAATTGTGGTCCATGCTTTATATAGCAAAGCCTGCATGCTCTGAATTACAAAAATTAACAATGTTTATTTTCAGCTTTAAAATACTGTTAAATTTAAAGCTGCCATTTAAACAGTAAACTAATATCTAACAATAAGTTAAATAGCTAGCCAATGCACTTTATTCTTAAATAATTATTAATCTCACTCAATACCATAATATTAAATAAAAAAGTAAATTGGGCATTACTTCTACATATATAAGAAAGTCAAAATGATATGTAAAATTAAATCAGTCTGTCAAGTGATGTATACATGGGTCATACAGACGTCTCAGAATTTAACCTCAAAACAAACTTATTGCTTTTCGGATCCACAACCTCCTCAGTGATATTTAAATGCGGCAGTTTTTTAATTTCACACAACAAGGATACGTCATTCTGTCTCAATTGAAACAAAGTACCATCAGCAATGGGCCTTGTCAACAGCTCCTCACATATAAGAGCCCAAGTCTGAACTTCCTTCTGTTCTTTATCGTTTTGTAAAACTGGCTCACTCACTAAAAACGGTTCTAAAAACGCTTTTGGAGTCAAATCGTTACTAAGGCAGTTGGCTAAGTGAGTTAAAATTGAATCTACAGTATGCCTTGGCTGCTGCCGAGTAATGCGCAAGTATTTTTGCAATGCTCTTGCCATTGACGGAAAAATTGCTTGAGCTGCTTCTTGCGGATCCATAGGAATCGCAGGCACTTGATCATTGTGCAATCGCTTAATGTGCGTGAAAGCCTCTTCAGCGGCAGTAATAAGTCTTGCTCTACGCTTTTTTACTCTCCGTTCGTATTCGTGCTCTTCATAAAACCTTTCATTGTGGCTAGAGTCTCGCCGTCGAGCATGCGCGGCAAGCATAGCGCGGGACTGAGATTGCTGAATCTGGGAATTATTTACACCATCCACTTCATAAAATTTAAAACTGGTAGAAGTCTTGCGAGATTTCGAGACAGGAACACGTTCGAGATAAGGATTGTAAATAGGAAACTCGGTATAGTATTTCTCCAAAACCCAAACAGCAGCTCTTTGAATACTGAGCTGACCAATTCCATAAGCTTTGCTAGCTCCATCGGGACTTCGGACAATTTTTATGTAGTACAACGGCTGCAAGTGCCTTATTTCGACCAGAACTACTGCTAAATAGTGAATAAAAAGTAAGGTGTCGGTAAGACTAGACGCATAGGCAACTAACGCTTTGTAATCCACAGTCTCTTCGGGTGTAGTAGCTGCTCTAGCCGTCTCAGTTACTTGAACAATGTAAAACAACCAATAGGCAAAATTACAAACTAAAACAAACAGTAATACACCCGCTCGAAACAGAAAAAATCTTGGTAAAGTAGCGTGTGGCTTTCTTAGAAAAACGGCCCATGCTCCAATAGAGAGAATGGCCATTTTGAATGCTAGAGATACCAGCTGACCTTTACATTCAGCTCCGCAGGCTAGCAACCTATCACCGTCAGCTAGTCCTAACCTATTTGATAGAGCAGGAAAAAAACCTAACTTTGGAAAAACAACCATGGCAACAGGACTTAAAAAAGCTACTGTTGACAAAACATATGTAATTACAGCACCTACATAGCGCTGACACACAAAACCTATACCCGTATCTGGTTCACCTGGCCAATTGCTTACGTCTTCCGTGGACTGAGATTGCTCCGAGGTGTTTCCTGTAATGGCAGTGGTATTTTCGCCCCAATTGTCATCCTGAGGCAAAATTTGAACCTCAATA
Organism: Listronotus oregonensis; assembly: GCA_019359885.1. Classification (NCBI taxonomy): domain Eukaryota; kingdom Metazoa; phylum Arthropoda; class Insecta; order Coleoptera; family Curculionidae; genus Listronotus; species Listronotus oregonensis. The sequence goes on from JAHBCN010008083.1 coordinate 39,090, forward strand.
ATTTCATTTCCATCTCGGTTGTCGGGTGTTAATGTTACTGCTGTTTGAAAGGGAGCCATATCGTCGTTTCGTCGAGATTTACTGCTTCTGTAATAAAAAAAAATTAATACGATGACAAAAAATAATAACCATTGTAAAAAAAGAGTAAATTCAATTTTAAGGACAATGAACGGTATTATTTAATTATTTTTTTTAACCTGTGTGTGTTTTTTATTCTATTTTCTGTAATTTTTACTTAAGGAAATATAACAAAACGTTTGTAAAATTGTCTTTCTCAACCGATATGGCAGTTTTTGTCAATATGACTGAACGTAAATGTTGACAAAACTTATGCACGCTTAAAAAGTTTTCATTTTTTAGATATAAATTTGTGATTTTATCGAGTGTTTAATTTTGTCTTGAGTCCTAACTAAAAGCAATTTCAGTGGGTTTTTTTACATCATTTTTGGGTAGTTAGTAGTTTTATCATTTGTAAGATTCATTGAAAGGATGTTCAAGGTTTTTGTAGAAATTATGATGGACCTACTGCTCGCGTATATCTTTTTTCTTAGTTAAAATAAACAAAGAAATTGTAAAAACCCAACATTTATTGTTTATAATTTCAAGGCAAGGGAGCCTAACCTTAACACTTGCTTTTTTACGTGGTTTTTATTTCCAGAGTTGTCGACAGTATCTCTCTCTCTCGATCCAGAACCGGTTGGTTGGAGTGATGGAAGATGACGCAATGCGATGTTGCCACAAATTACTTGGCATCAGAACAGGTGATATTATATTTATTTTATACAAAACTAAACACTTTTGATTTTTTTATTTTTTGCACTTGCTTTTCTTGTATCACATCATTTGATTCTTTTGCTTGATTTGCTTTTCGTTTTCGTGGTTCCATTTTTGTTGTAAAGCCATTACCTTCTTTACATTTTATGTTATTTTCAGTATCCAAGTTTGTATATATTTGTCGATCAGCAGTTTTATTTGCAGTTACGTATTAGGCTGATTTTGTAACTGGTTGTACAGAAAAATGGTCAAGATTAAGCAACACATCTGCCGATTCTACTGCCCCATTTCTCACCACTGACTCACACAAAAGCCAAGGAATTAATATCCAGACTGCAACCTGCCATGATTTGTAGACCTATAATTAAATGTCGCCATGACCGAGAAGAGGATTTGTCTAGCACTTGGCTATTTCATACACATTTACATGACAAATACACTAAATTTCAATGATTGAATTTGTTTAAAAATAAATTTTATCTTAAATTTAAAAAATCACCTAAAATGCATCAATTATGTCTATCTAGGTAAAGCTTTTTTTTATAAATAGTTTATACTCTTTTAATGTTTTTAGTTCCGTCATGAAAGCATTAACAGTCTCAGCCGATTTCCAAATAAATATTTTAAGATGTTAGTGCTTTGT
>JAHBCN010008083.1:40523-66522 GCA_019359885.1 Listronotus oregonensis
CCAAAATACAGTTGATTTGTTTTGTTCATGTATTAATAGCCACATTCGGCGAATATAGTTTTGCCGATGAAAATAAAGTGGGGGGGGGTTTTTGGTTCTTATTAAACTTGAAGAAACCAGAAACCCGCATCGATTTTATTGATATTTTTATTTTTAGTATTATTGGGAGTGCGTGTTGATCAATATTTTAGTTTTTTTTCGGGATTTTTTTTAAAAAAGTTTTTATAAAAAAAAGAAGTTGTGGGTGTAATTTCGTAAGAAATTTTTTTTCCCCTTTATTATATTATTTTTATCTTAGAGGTGTCAGGTAACCCTTTAAAAAATTTTTTTTTATTCCGACAAAAATGAAGGGAAGCTATTTAACGGAAAACGAACATGGAGATGTAACTACCATAACCAGTGATATTGTTCATTCCTTTTTTTTTTTTTAAAAAGTGGCTTTTCATCTCTTTCATTCACGATCAAATTTAAAAAAAATTTTAAAAATAATGGGCGAAAAAACCCCCAACATGTCAAAATTAATACGGGAGGCAAAGGAAGAAAGGGGTTTTTTTTTAGAAAATTGGTTAAAAAATAGCCGGGTTTTTTTTGGGGAAAAGTAAAAAAAAAAAATAAATTGTTTTCGAACCGAAACGAAAAAATAAAAATCCATGGTATCAGGTATGCTACGACAACTTAAAAGAACTTTCGTGCTCTACAAAAGCACGATATATCAAAAAGTCATTTTTACAAAAAACCCCAAAATGAATCTCTTTGGTTAACAAAACATTTACTTGTTAGAAAACAACGGAGCGGTTAGAAAATGTTTAAACATAACGAACTTGTTAAAAATACCCACCCCCATGTTTTTTTGATTAATAAATATTGTAATTTTTTTGGCTTGTCCAGAACTACCATTTAGGGGCCCCGATAAATCTAAGCAGTCATTAAATGTTTTCTGAAAAAAAAAATCATTTTTTCCCCACCCGGGCTGCCAACCCACCAGCCGCCACTGACTTTTACCAGTATAATTCCTCCCCCAACAGCTCCCAATGCACAAAGTGCTATTCTCATATCCTTTTAAAAAAACCCTTTGGAGATGTTCTAAAAAATAATTTTTTTTTTGGGGCTTTTTTTAAAAAAAATACTTTAGAGTTATCTCTTGCAAGTCATTATGTTTCATATTATTTTTATCTTTTAGCCCCCAAAAAATTTTTGTGGAATGGGGCCTAAAAACTAAAAACTACCTAATTCTATAAAATTTTACTACGATCGACTTGACACATTCGGGAAAAACCCAAAAAGTTTTTTTTAAAAATTTTTCCCTTTTTTTTTAATAGAAGTCAGGTAGTTTTAGTTACTTTGGGGGTTTGTATTAAATAAGTCAGCTCCTGTCAAAAAAAAAAAATTTTGGGGATGATTTATTGTTTTTTTGGTAGTACCCAGGAGCCTCAAAAAAAAAAACAAACTCCCCCCCCAAATTTTAAGATCATATCTTTTTTAAAAAGGGGGGGCCCCTTTTTAAAAATTCTAAAAAAAGGTTTTTTTAAAAAAATTCAAAAATTAAAAGATCCCAAAAGGGAAAAAAAAGGTTTTTGAAAATGGGGGGGGAGGCAAGAGTTCTTTTGGTTTGATACCTGGGACCCTTTTAACTTTCCCCCTTAAAAAGTAAGGCAAGAAAAAGGGGGAAAAAAGGGAAAAAATTTTTTCCCCCCGGGGGGGTTTATTTTGTCTTGGTTTTGGGCCCGGTGTTGGTTTTTTTCCCTTTTCCCAAAAAAATTAAAACCGGGTTTTTCAAATTTTTTTTTTTCCCCTCATACCCGGAGGGCGCCGATTTACTTCAAATTTATGGGTTGACTCAGCACATATAGACGCATGGAATAAATATTATCCCCCAAAAAAAAATTTTTTTTTAAAAAAAATTTTTTAAAAAAAAACATAAATTCGTTTTTTTTTTTCTGAAGCCTTTTAAAAAAAAACCCAAATTTTTAATTTTTTTTTTTCATAATATTTAAATTTCCCCCTGTTTGTTTAAAAAATTAAAACCCCCCCAATTTTTTTAAATTTAATTTTAATTAATCAGCTGGTTTTGTGGGGGGGGGGCCCAAAAATTTTAAGGCAAAAATTTTTCTTAAAAAAAGGAAAAAATTTTTGGGTTTTAATAAATATTTTTAGCCAATGATTTATATGTATACTCTGAAACACTTATAAAAAATAAAAAAACATAAAAATTCTCCAAAAAACCCCAAAAAAAAGAAAAAAATCAGAAAACCCCCAAACCAGGTACCCCCCTTAAAAAGGAAAATTTACTGGGTAAAATTTTTTTAAAAGGGAGTTAAACTACTTATTGGGGGGTTTTTTTAAAATTTTTTTTTCTCACCTCTATAAATAGAAAACCACCAAAATTACCTAAAAGCATAACCAGTTATCCGTTCAAGTAGCAAAAGACAAGGCTTTAAATTTATCGCGAAAATAGCTGCGTAAGAATCGAGCAGTATTCCCCCTTCCCTCTTCGCGAGTAGATATTTAAAGTCAGTTGCGAATGAGGCCATCGTTTGGTCTGCACCACAGAAACACAAAAAAAAAGTATAAAAATTATTTTCAAGGGCACAACTAGGCTATAACATAATGTAGTGGCAGCAGACATTATAACCAAAATCTGTCAGTGCCCGCCTTTCCCTCAGCTGCAAGGCCGAATATAGATATTTGAAAAAAAAGTTATAGAAATCAACACTATACTCTCCCGAATCAAAGCATAAACACTTATAGTAGGTAAGATTTCTTTTTATTTTTTTTTGTAAGCCTCAGGAACCAAAATGTATTAGCCGTGCGAAAGCATTTCCTCTATCAGAAGGTAGGACTTGACCAAGGATCGAAATCGAATAAAATCATGGGACGACAAAATAAGTGCGGACTGAGTGTATTTCTACCCTTTATCTGACAAACGAAAAATAATAATTTACAAATGTACACAACAGTATAACCAATGAAAAATGCTGTTAAACTTCATACGTTTTGTGCTGAAGTTTTCGATATTTAATTTGTAAATAGTTATAAAATCATTAAATTTTAATTCATGTATGAAGTGCTATTTTCAGGGTCTAACTAACTTTTAAGTCTTTTAGAGGGCTGGATAGTTATTAGTTACCCATGTTTGAATTTAGGTAAAGATGTTTTTTTTTAATTACAATAATGGAATGACAACGTTAATATCGTTTATAATTAACATTAAGTAATTTGGTATATGATATGCAAATTTTCTGCTAGATACCACTTTAAGATAGAAATTTTAAGATAAAGCTAATAAGTACTTTACAGGCAAAATAAAAAAGTTAGTTTGTATCTCAGAGTCAACCAAGGCATATACATAATCTACGCAGATGGGGCTTATAAGAGGACAAATAAACCAAACACTACAAATAAAAAAAAAAATCACTCTTGTAGGTTAAGTTAGATTATTAGGTATTATGTTTTAGCCCCAAAAATTTAAATTTAGACAGCCCGCCAAACAACATAGTGACATTTAGTTACTAGATTATAGGCCCATTTTTTAACAATAACACCACACGACAGAATATCGCATTTGGAAATGCTGCTAAATAAAGACAATGGAAAGTAAGTCACAATTTTTTTTTTTTACATTGTCTACTCCTATGCATAGTAATATTTTGCATTTTTTGCCGATCTTGTATGACAAAATAAAATTTTCTCATTGTGCATTGTACTCTCTAAATAAGAGAAGTGACAATTTTTCATATCTATCACTTTTTGTTTCATCTGTCCTCTTGTATACCCCGAGGGGGAAACCGCAGCGAGAATCTGGTGTACACGCTGTGTGTAATCCGTGTAATCTCTGTGTAATCCTGTAATTTGGTATAATCCGTGTAATCTCCAGGTAATCCGTGTAATCCCGGTGTAATACGTGTAATTCTGAGTGTAATCTGTGTGTAATCTTGGGAAAAGAACCAACTTTCTAAAGGCAAGAGAACGCAAAAAAAAAGTAATTTTGGGTCATACATATATAAAAACTGTAGGTGTCTCTTTTTCAAAAAAAATGTCCAACGACAACGAATCCAAAAAAGAGCTCATGGATACCGAGTATACCGACGATGATTGTGCAAGCCAAAGCCCTGGGGCTGGGGAGGGCCAACGACAACGACAACGACCATTAAAGTCCAGCGATGAAGATGCCAAGTCTGGAAATATTCCAACCAAAACTGACTATGATAACCACGGCAATCAGCTGAACCCCAACAATCCCGAATACGGACATTCAAGGGAAGCTGGTCGTAAACAATAGAGCTATATCATGTAGAATCCTCTTTTCCGTGTGAAGCTGCCGAATTTTGTTATAAATACCTAGTTTATGTTAATATCCTTTTTCTTCTTAAGTATCTTCCTTGGACTTCCAATTTCTTTCTTCTCTATCATTTTACAAAAAAGTAAAAAAAATAAATCAAAAAAAGAATTTATAAAGTCCAAGAAGGTAAATAAGGACAGAAAAACATTTTGTTTACTAGATTTACTTTGTTAGCAATATTTTTTAGTATTTAGTAAATTGATCACATTTAATTTTTTTTTTAAATAAGATTTTACATTTTCTTTTATTATCCACTTCCTCTTACTTACAACTAAAAAAAAATATCCTATGACCACTTTTGATAGTTTCTGTCTTTGTAAAATTCGAAAAATAAAAATAAATAGAAGTTATTAGAATAGTTTTTTAGTTTTAGTTTGTTATACTATTTAGGTGTTTAGTTTTTTAGATTTAGTTTGTTAAATGGCAGCTTCTTTATTTGTTTTGTTAATAAATCTTACATAAATAAATCTCAGCCTGGACGTAGACGACGATCTTAAATAATTCTACTTTGTGATACAGAGATAAATTGTCACGTTTTTATTGACAGATTTCAGTTATTCAATTTTGTAATTTTTCCCTATTTTCGTATTTAATTTATTAAGTATTGGGTGCCAGAAACTCCCTATTATTCCCCACATACAGCAAATGCTTTGGGCTGCACCAAATATATTTTTGGCACCAAGACGCATTAATTGTATCTCTATCTTTTATGTTTAATCGAAATAAAAGAAGAAAGAGGTATATTTAGTTAGCCCTGGTTGCACAAGCAAAATAATTTGAATGTAAACCACCACACTTCTTTATTTCTATTGGTCACAGCTGAGATAGCCTTCGCCCGGCAGCGTAATTACATACTATACTTGTCAGGTTTGAATTTAGCGGCACAAGCCGCGCATTTATATTCATGTAGTTTCTGTCCTTGTTGCGGAAGTTGATCTATTGTGGTGCACATGCACAGAAAGGAAGTTGTTGCTGAGCCCTTGACGTGATAGTGAGAAAATGTGATTAGTAGAAAATTGTAAATGTGACCATTACTGTCCTCATAATTATGATATGTGATTGACCAAAGAATACAATAAAACAATAGTAGAAATAAATAGTTGTTTATTATATATATATATATATATATATATATATATATATATATATATATATATATATATATATATATATATATATATATATATATATAAACATAACAATTGGCGACGAAAGACTGGAGCTAGGAGCAAAAAAGAATCCTGGTAAGAATCCACGAGGGCACCGTGAAAAAAATGGCCGGGCCAAGTGGCATTGTTGGAAGAGTGGAAGAATTCCGCCCAAATGAGGATGACTGGGTCATTTATGAAGAAAGACTGGAGCAATATTTCATAGCCAACAGCATAACAGACGATAAACTGAAAGCAGGAACTTTATTAAGTCTCATAGGCGATGAAACCTACAAGCTTCTAAGGGGATTTAAGTTTTCCAAAATATCCAAAAGAAAAGAAATTCAATGAAATAACAACAGAGTTATTAAGAAAGCAGTATTGCCCACAAGTATCAGTGTTCCGAGAAAGAAGGAAATTTTATGAAGCCGTACAAGGAGGAAATGGAGCCAATCCGAGAGTGGTATGTCCGATTGAGAAAAAATGGCGATAAAACTGTAAATTCGGTGAACAACTGTGTGAAATTTTAAAAGACAGATTTGTGTCCGGATTAAAGAAGGGGAAGATTCTGGATAGACTTCTGGGAAGAAAGTGAAAGTTCGGAATTGCAAGTGATCGTAGACATTGCCCTGAAAAAGGAATCCGCCATGACATCCGATTCATCCGAAGCAAGCATAAATTACATAGGAAAAAGAAGCAGAAATTTTGGCAACATGGCTGGGAGGCGTTTCCATCATTCGCATCAGCTGCGTGAGCACCAGCCACCATTAGCACGTCACGCTTCCGGGTATGACAGGCGCGCCACTGGCGTGCGCCATCATTGACATCCAAGGAGCAATGGCCGACAGTGACAGATCGACATCAGGCAGCAGGAAAAAATGAGAATTTGGTAAAAGACAAATTTCGTGTAAAATATGTGGCAAAATCACTCGAATCCTTGTAAGTACGCTAATTATAGATGTAATAGATGTAAAAAAATAGGACATTTGGAAAATGTATGCATAAATAATAACATAAAACCACATAACCTTATAGAAATACAAAATGAAAATAGCGGCGATTTGTTTGTTTATGATGATAAGGATATTTTTATTATAAATAAAGACACTGATAGGTCTAGTAAGGATTTTAAATTAAGTGTTTTAATAGAAAATAAGCCCTTAGAAATGATTGTAGACTCTGGTGCAGCAATATCCACTTTAAACTTAGAAATTTTTAACAAATATTTTAAAAATTGTAAATTGTTTACTGATAATGTAGTTGTAAAAGGTTTTAATGGTCAATGTTTAAGACCGAAAGGTTTTTTTTATGGTATGGTTACTTATAAAAATGTAAATAAAATGATAAAATTGTATGTTTTTGATGAAAGGATGACCTAATCTTTTAGGAAAAGATTTTTTAAGTGTTTTTAATTTTAAATTAAGTATGGTAGATATAAATAAAATTGACAAATTAGAAAACGATTTAATTGACAAATTTCCTGAAGCATTTCCAGAAAAATTGGGTGTTTACAGATTTGAAAAGATTAAATTACCTTTGAGAGATAATGTAGAACCGATATTTTGTAGACTCCAGACCTAGTGCCTTTGCATACCAGATACCGATAGAAAGGGAGTTGGAGAAGTTACCAGAACAAGGAGTTATACAACCAGTGATGTCGAGTGCATGGGGAACCCCGATAGTCCCAGTGGTAAAACCAGATGGAGGAATAAGGATATGCGGAGATTATAAATCGACAATAAATAAGTATTTTGAAAATGCGATTTCCACTTCCTAGAATTGAAGAGGTGTTACAGAAGTTAAATGGAGGTAAAATTTTTAGTAAACTAGACATGAGCAAGGCTATGCGCAGTTTGAACTGCACGAGCAAGCGCAGGAATTGACATCTTGGTCAACCCATAAGGGCATTTTTAAATGTTGAGAATGCCTTATGGCATTTCTCCGGCAAGCGCAATATTACAACAGAAACTTGAAATGCTTTTGCAGGGTTTACCAGGGGTGTGCAATTATTTGGATGATATTTTAATAATGCCATGCTAGATCATATTAATAACGTAGAAAGAGTATTAGAAAAATTACAAGAAGCAGGTTTAACGTTGAATAAAGACAAAATGTGGAATTTTTTAAAGGTGAATTGGAGTTTTTAGGCATAAAATTTCGGCTGAGGGAATCACAAAAACGGAAACAAAAATTAAAGCAAAATTAAATGCACCAATACCAACATCGGTCACCCAAGTAAGATCGTTTTGTGGTTTAGTAAATTATTATAGTAAATTTGTACCTCGATTAGCAGAAATTTTGTGTCCCATTTATAAATTATTGCAAAAAGGTTGTAAATTTGATTGGAATAAGGAATGTCAGGAGGCTTTTTTTTTTAAATTAAAAGATCCATAGCAGATAATATGACTTTAAGTCATTTTGATCCCAATAAAACTTCAATTTTAGTAACCGATGCCTCAACAGATGGATTATCCACTATTTTACTGCAAAAGAAAGGTAACTTAGAAAAACCAGTAGCATGGATGTCTCGTACACTTATGCCAAATGAGAAGTCTTACGAAGTGGTAGATTTGGAGTTTTCGGGCTCAAAAGATTTAGCCATTATCTGCAGGGACGTAAGTTTATCTTACGAGTAGATCATAAGCCATTGTTGGGATTATATGGAGAAAATAAAGGAATACCACAAAGACATAGGGACAGGCTGCAGAGGTGGGACTTGTTTGTGTCAGCGTTTGACTATAAGATGGAATTTATTAGTGGTAAGCTTAATTATTTTGCAGATTATTTGTCTAGAGCAATAAAAAGGCTACCACCTTGTTAAACGATGATATAACAAACCTCAATTTTGTAGAAAAGGCAACAGACTGGCCAGTTGATAAAAAAAAGAATAGCTTTAGAGACAAAAAAAGAGTAAAAATTTGCAAATTATTTTTAATTATATTAAAGACGAAAATTGGCCAGATAAAAACAGCTTTAAAAAAGGAGTTATTGCCTTTTTTTTTCGTAAAGATGAGCTTATCATCATGGAAGATAATATTTGGTGGGGCAAAAGGATAGTTATTCCCGAATCTCTAAAAGAAGAAATGTTAACTGAGTTACATTCCGCTCATCTGGGGATAGTTAAAACAAAAGCGACAGCTCGTTCATATTTATTGGCCTAATATAGACAAGGACATCGAATCTAAAGTAAAAAGTTGCATTGGATGTGCCAAAGTACTGCCAGACCCACCAAAAACAGAACTGACACCATGGCCATTAGCTAAAAGACCATGGGAAAGAATTTATAGATTTTCTAGGACCGAAGTTTAATAATTACTTTTTTTGGTGACAGATGCCTATTCAAAGTGGGTGACGTATTTATAGTAAAAACCATGACATCGACAGAAACAGAAACTAAACTGAAAACTGTTTGCAGATTTTGGTTTGCCAGAGGAGATAGTATCACACAACGGCAGAGTTTTTTGTGTCAGAGCAGATGCAAACTTCTTTCAAGAAGAATGGTATACGTCACATCACAACACCACCGTTTAACCATTCATCAAATGGTGCAGCTGAGAGAAATGTCCAAACGTTCAAAAAGAAATTAGAAGCAGCACTATATGATCCAAAAACAAGAGCATCCAATTTAGATACACTAATCTCAAGGTTTTTGTTGCATTATAGGAACGCAGAACATAGCACAACTGGGGAAAGTCCAGCCTACAGAATGTTCGGAAGAAGGTTAAGGACTAGACTGGATTTGTGTATAGAAATGAAAGAAGAAAGTAACAAAAAAAACTGCGACAAGACCAGCAACAAGCAAAATCAAGAAGAAAACGAGAATTCGGAAAAGGAACAACAATTTGGGTAAGAGATTACAGAAAAGTAAATAGGAAGGAATGGCTAGAAGCTGTAGTAGTCGAGAGAACTGGTAGGTCAGTATACCTTTGTAAAATTAAGGATGGAAGGATATGGAAAAGACACACAAACCAAATAAGAGAAAGACACTGCAGAAGGGAGTGGGAAGACCAACAGTCACACTCCAAAACAATAGAAAAACAAACTCACACCGAGATACAAAAAAAAAACATCAGGTGTAGAAAAAGAAAAATGTGCTTCTGATAATGAGGGGCAAAAAATTCGAACAATCAAATTCTAAAATTGCTTTACATGTAATAGAGGGACAAAATGAAAGCCAAATTTGTAATATACCTAATCAAAAATTTGTGGTTTTAATAATAATAATTTTACAGAAAATATGTCAAACAATAGATTAAAATGTTATTACCTAGTGTTTTTGATGGAAATGATAAAAATAGGATAGAAATGTAACTGAATGACAAACTTCGCCAAAGAAAGAAAGAAAAAAAACCCCCTTGGGTTTTTTAAAAACTACAAAAATTTTAAGGGTGGGGTTAGGTTTGAATTTAGCGGCACAAGCTAAACACAATGAAAATGCTTTATGATGTTTTAATAGTGTGAAAAATTTTGGATTTTATGAACTTTAATAATTTTATTATTTATTTTTTTTAAAAAATTTTTTTTATATCTATCACGTCCACGTTATATAACTAAAAAAAAAAATATAATATTGACTTTAATTCAAACGGAGTTTTATTTTATTTTTGTTAAACTGTTTTGTTGCCAAATTAATCGGTCATCCATTGTTTTATTATGACATTTTTTTATAATTATTATACTGTAAATCAGACTTATTTTAAAATTTTTTTCAAACCCCATTTAAAAAAAAAATTAAAAACCTTGCAACTATAATGATATAATTGAAAAATTTGGAAAAATTTGCATGGGGGAATATTGATAAATTTTTTTGAGACATGAGGAAGTTATTAATGGGGCCCGCCATTAACTGTAAAGCACCTAGTAATTTTTTTTTTAAAAAAAAAGATATGTTAGCAATTCAATCTTTTTTTGAGTAGTAAAACCCCAAACTAAAAAAAGAAGGGAAGATTGAAAAATTTTTTAAATATTATTGAAATGGTTAAAAATAACATATCACCAGACTAACAAACATTATCGTTCGACTAAATAATAATAAAAATAAAAATAAGCATTTCAATAAAAAAATATTTGGGGGGAAAAAAAAAACTTCAACCGACATCAAAGTGGCCACACATAGTCCTGGCCTCACGTCGGTTCCAAAAGGTTCGGCTGGAAGGCCTGCCAAAAATGAAAATCTTAATAGGAAACAAAGCCTCAAGATCCAAGTGAAGGGCCTTTTAAAAGACGGTGTAAACCACAATTTATGGTATTTTTTTTTTTGTTTTATGTTCATAATTTTATTTTATATCAACTTTCCTTTTTTTTGCTTAATGTTGTTTTATTTTATGGTTAATTTTTTTTATTTTAAAGATATAATAAGAATTAAAAAAAAAAAAATTCCTTTGATGAGATTTCACGGAAATGGGAAAAGAACAAACAAACGTTTGTTCGCCGTTTTAATTCTACACTAAGAAAAACGTTTTTTGTGATTTTTTTTCGGGGAGTACAAAATTTTTTTTGAGCATCGAAATGGAACAAGAACAAAAAACGTTTGCTCGCTTTTTTTCTGTCTCACAAAAAAAACTTTTTTTTGATGTTTGTTTATTCGGGGTGTATATTATGTTAATTTTGGTTTTTCGTTTGTTTCGACTAAAACTTAGTTCCTGTCTAAAAAAATTTGGGGAAAAAAAAAAAATTTAGATTTTTCTCCAAATAGTTACTATGCTTATTATGACGTTTTAAGGTATATCCCATTGCAAGTACAAAAAAATGTATGTTTAAAATAGTTTTTAATTAAGTTAAAAGGTAGGTTTTGTTTATTTTTATCTAAAAAAATGTTGTAATATAATAATTTATTTGTTTTGTTAATTTAATTTTTTTTTTTTTAATTGGAGAAGTATTCTGGATTTTTAGAAGGGGGAAAGACAAAATGATATTTAATTTTTTTTAAAAGTTAAGTTGTGGTTTTTCTTCCTTTTTAATAAAACTTTAAAATTATGTTTAAAATTTTATCTTTTTTTTTTTAAATAAAATTAAAATGATAAAAAAAAAATAAATTAAAGTTTAATTAATAAGATATAACAACCAAAACCCTTATTAAAGATACAGTAAAAAATTAGTTAAAACTTTTTTTTAATAGAAAAAATTAAAGGATCCAATAAAAAAAAAAATTTTTTTTAAACTGGTTTAAAAACGAAACAAAAAACTTTTTTGGGAATTTTTGGAATCTCGGAACTCGGAATTCTTTAAACCCCCAAAGGTAATCCCTTTAATCCAAACCGGAATTTGAAATCTTTGTGAATCCAAAATTTATTTTTGTGTAATCTAGTGTACAGATTTTTGATTGGGTTTTTCCCCCCAAACCCCCTTGAGAAACTGCATACTTTTAGAGGCTAAAAAGGGCGCATCAACACCGAGCAATTTATAAATACACTTCCCGCCGTAACTCGCATTAGCGAAAAGCACAAATAAATTTAAAAAAATTTTTTTGGTTAAATTTGGTCCATGTTTATATAAAAAAACCTGATGCTCTGAATTACAAAAATTAAAATGTTTTTTTCAGCTTTAAAAACTGTTAAATTTAAAGCTGCCATTTAAACAGTAAACTAATATCAACAAAAGTTAAATAGCTAGCCAATGCACTTTATTCTTAAATAATTATAAATCTCACTCAATACCATAATATTAAATAAAAAAGTAAATTGGGCTTCTTCTACAAAAAAAAGTCAAAAGATATGAAAATTAAATCAGTCTGTCAATGATGTATACATTCATAAGACCTGAATTTAACCCAAAACAAAATTTTTTTTCGGTCCACAACCTCCTCAGTATTTTAAATGCGGCAGTTTTTTTTAAATTTACACAACAAGGATACATCATTCTGTCTCTTAAACAAAGCCACAGCAAGGGCCTTTCAACAGCTCCTCCCAAAAGAGCCCAAGTCTAACTTCCTTCGTTTTTATCGTTTTTAAAACTGGCCACTCATAAAAATTCAAAAAGTTTTGGGCAAACGTTACTAAGGAGTTGGAAGTGAGTTAAAATTAATTCAGTATGCCTTGGCTGCTGCCAGTAATGCGCAATATTTTTTCAAGCTCTTGCCATTGACGGAAAAATTTTAGCTGCCTTGCGGATCCATAGGAACGCAGGCACTTGATCTTTGCAATCGCTTAAGTGCGTGGTCTTCAGCGGAGTAATAAGTCTTGCTCTACGCTTTTTTTCCCCGTTCGTATTCGTGCTCTTCTAATAAAAAAAAAAATACGATGAAAAAAATAATAACCATTGTAAAAAAGGTAAATTAAATTTTTAAAGGACAATAACGGTATTATTTAATTTTTTTTTTAACCTGTGTGTGTTTTTATTCTATTTTCTGTAATTTAACTTAAGGAAATTTACAAAACTTTTTTTTTTTTTGTTTTTCCCTAAAACAATTTCAGTTTTTTTTACGTTTTTTGGGTAGTTATTTTTTCATTTTAAGATTTTAAAGGATTTAAGGTTTTTAAAATTTGTGGACCTACTGCTTTTTTTTTCTTATTAAAATAAACAAAAAAATTGAAAAACCCAACATTTTTGTTTATAATTTAAAAAGGAAAGGGGACTAACCTTAACACTTGCTTTTTTTACGGGTTTTTTTTATTTCCAGAGTGTCGACAGTATCTCTCTCCCCGATCCAAAACCGGTTGGTTGGATGATGGAAGATGAAATTTTTCCCTTTTGGCCAAACATTTTTTTTTTTTAACAAAAAAAAATTTTGTTTTTTTTATTTTTTGCCGCTTTTCTTGTATCACATCATTTGATTCTTTTGCTTGATTTCTTTTCGTTTTTGGTTCCATTTTTGTTGTAAAGCCATTACCTTCTTTACTTTTATGTTTTTTTTAGTACCCAAGTTTGTATATTTTTTCGAACGTTTTATTTGCATTAATATTAGGCTGATTTTGTAACTGGTTGTACAGAAAAATGGTCAAAAAGCAACACATCTGCCATTCTACTGCCCCATTTCTCCCCCTGACTCCCGTAAAAGGGAATTAATATCCAGACTGCAACCTCCAGTTTGTAGACCTATAATTAAATGTGCCATGACCGAGAAGAGGATTTGTCTAACTTGGCTATTTCATACACATTTACATAAAATACACTAAATTTTAATGATTGAATTTTTTTAAAAAATAAATTTTATCTTAAAAAAAAATCACCAAAAATGATCAAATATGTCTATCTAGGTAAAGCTTTTTTTAAATAGTTTATACTCTTTTAATGTTTTTAGTTCCGTCATGAAAGCATTAACAGTCTCAGCCGATTTCCAAATAAATATTTTAAGATGTTAGTGCTTTGTTTAAATGGAATTTTGAAATTGTCCCTAGACATTATATTAAAAGCGATTATAGAGATCTTAGTGATAAATAATTTTAAAGATGGGATGGCATTAAATTATTTTTAATTTTAAAATAATTACAATAAGTATAAAGCCGCGTCCAGACCAAATCAGACTTACAGGGTGGCTTAAGAAACTCAATATAAGAGTGGAGGGTACTATCCAATAAGCTGTTAGGTTAACTGGAGAAAGCATCGATTTAGCATAAGCGTGGCATCATAAACGCACATTTTAAAAGGGTTTTGCCCAAACGATGAATGAAACCTCTGTACTTAAACAAAAAAAACCCCCCAAGCCCGGGGGAAAAAAGTTACTACAATATATTCTGTCGAAAACTTTTTCCAAAAATTTTTTTGTTTCATTTTTATAGTATATTATGATTAAATTTTACTTAATTTATTCTTAAAATTACATCAAATTAAGCTCTATTGTATTTTAAATTTTTTAATAATATTTTTATATTTCTTTCTATAAATTTTTACACAGAAAAGTAATGATGTCAAAATACTATTTTTTTTTTGGAACTACTAATAAAGGCCGACAGCGTTACAGTGCATTTTCGAAAAAGGGGTACTTCGGCCAACGACTAATAGTCGTTGTACTTCGGCTACCTTGGGCTTCGCTCGATACTTTTTAATATGGCTTTTTTTGTATAAATGTTTGTTGTTTTTGGGTTTTTTTTGTGACAATTGTTTAAATTTGAGTTTTGTGTAAGTATTTTTTTAAAAAATTAAATGGTAAGGCAGTGCCAAGTGTGTAAAGTGACGGATATATATATATATATATATATATATATATATATATATATATATATATATATATATATATATATATATATATATATATATATATATATATATAAAAAGTGGAAGGGTAGTCTTTCCCAAAAAGTTGAATAAAAAATTCTAAATTCTATGTTCTAGAAAACACCAGGATGTATAAATGTTAAAAAATTTAAATTCAAAAATTTTAGACTAAGATGTAAAACAATAAATTGTTTTTTTTCTTATAAAGACTCTAGCCTTAAAAAACTCATTACCGTAATTTTTTTTGTTATATTTTGCTATATTTTTTTTTATCTTTTTTTAAAAAAATAAGTTGCATTCGTAGATTAATTTTTTGATTGAAAAAATTTTTTTTTTATTTTTAACCTTGAAAAAGGAAAAAAAAAAAATTTCCGAAAGCTCGGCGTTTAGAAAAAAAAAAGTTTTACTTCAGCCCTAGACCAACCCCCCAAAAATTTAGAATCAAAATTTTATATATATATATATATATATATATATATATATATATATATATATATATATATATATATATATATATATATATATAAAAAAGTGCTTTTTTTTTTAAAACGGGCCATAGGATTTTACATGGTAAATATTCCATTTTCCCTGTTAGGCCCCCTTCCCCCTACTACTTCATAGCTAAAAATTGAAACAGGTGAAAAATTCAAGGTTGAGGAATATTTTACATTAACATTTGTACCAAAGTAACTTCACAAAGTATTAAAAAAATTGATTTATTTTCCAATAAAATATATTTTTAAAAACCTTGGGGTATAAAAAAAAGTTTTCACTGTCACATGTCAGGAAATGTCATTCATATTTCTACGGAAAAAAAAAAACCAAAAATCGTGTTTTTTTTATAAAAACTTCTGTAAAAGGCTATACTACAACATGCAGTTTAAACCGCAAATAATCCTGCACTTTTTTTTGTTAGAAAGCAAAAAGGGTTTGGAAAAAACCCCCAAAAAAAAAGGGGGGAAAAACAAATTTATTTTTTTTTATATGAAATATTAACAACGATAATAAAAACATAATTCTAAATACATTAGGTGTTGTATTTAAATGTTTTGTTCAAAGTGACCAATTTTGCTAAGCAGTATCCAAGAGAATCGTAAAAATGTCTTCTTACATTGCATAATTGCCGTGGTGTGATATCGCGTGAAGCCTCGATAATTCTAACTTTTAGTTCCTCGATGTGTTCAGGCCTCTCTCTCACATCATCAAAGATTTTTTAGGACAAATATCCCCAGTAAAAGTAATCTAACGGCGAGATATCTGGACTTGAGCTGGCCATTTAAAGGGGCCAAATCGTCCAATCCAGCTACCTGAAACATATTATTTAAATATTCTGTGCCCACAGCTGCACTATAGGGGCGCTCCATCATGCTGAAATATTATTTCGTGATTTCCTATGTCATCAACGCAGGACCCCCTACTGTTTCAAAAAAATTCTAAATATTTATCAGTTGTTAGTGTACCATCTAAAAAAAGCCCCCTAATTCTTTTTCCCCAAAATTTCCCCCGCCCAAACATTAACCCTCTCACGCCATTGAGTATGCGTCTGGTAAATTTTGTAGGGATTTTCTTGGCCCTTTCCTTGTGTTTTGTTTGTTTACGGTTCCGTTGGTAGAAAAAAAACTTTCGTCCGTAAAAAAAATGAGATTCGAAATATTTGGATTGTATTGATTCTATCCATCCAGTACTCACAAAAATTTCATTCGGGCAAAATAATCCTGGGGTAACAGCTTTTGAACATTCCTTACTTTATAAGATTTGAATTTTCCTGTTTTAAAAACCTTATAGCAGCTACTCCTAGAACCTGTGAAACTATCCCCAAGCTGACTTAAAATTTTCGATGGATTTTCCTCGTCGAAACAGGTCCATTTTAAAATCTTCGGTTACTACATTGGCGTTTCTTTTCGGGGTGGGGGGGGGCTTGATACAAAAAGTATTTTTAAACCTTTGATGCAATCGCTGTACGGTACTTTTACTAGGAACAGGACGATCTGGAAAAACTGCAGCAAATTTTCCCCCAAAACTTCTCGACTCGACATTCCCCTTATGAAAATTTAAACCATTTCTACTCGTTCCTGGATAGTGAAAAAAGGCATTATTTAAAAAAAAGTAACAAATAGTTTGTCAGACAATGACTGGGTTTTTTTTTTAAAAAAAATTTTGGTGACATTTCCTGATATGTGACAGTGACAAAATTTTTGATATCGAGGATTGTTTTAAAAATATATTTTTTTTTGGGAAAAAAATCAATTTTTTTAATACTTTGGAAATTTTTTTTTTTTCAAATGTTAATTTAAAATATTCCTCAACCCGGGGAATTACACCTGTTTCAATTTTTAGCTATGGAATAGTAGTGGAAGTGGACCTAACATGGAGTGGAATTTTACCATGTAAAAAAACCCATGGCCCCCCTTAAAAAAAACCCCAAAAAAAAAATATATATATATATATATATATATATATATATATATATATATATATATATATATATATATATATATATATATATATATATATATATATATATATAAATATTAAAAAATTTTTCCCATTTATCCAAGAAACCTTAATGCCTGTCTAAATATCAGGGTTCAAAAATAGCCGATATTTATTATAAATATTAAAATATCAGATATTTAGGGAAAATTAAAAATTTCCCAAAAAACCCCGGAAAAACCTTATTTGTCTAAAAATCTCTATGATAATTTTGTTGATTTTTTTGAAATAAAAAAATAAAATTTTTGAATGTTTTTTTAAGTAAACTTTGGTGAGTAAATGTCATCAGATAAACAACTAAATTCATTAGCTTTTTTTTAAAACCTGCCACCTTCAAGGTGGAAATTTTTTTTGACCACCCTGTAACAAAAATTCCTTTTCCTATGGGTCTGCAGGTGACTGTGAACTCCTTTTACAAGAGTAGTGACATTGCCAATAAGTTTTTTTTATTTTAAAATAGCGTAAATAAGTTTATCCTGTTAAATAAAAGATGCTCTACCATAGAATCATTTAGTTTGGGTGTGACCAGGGTCAAAAGGGGAAATTTTAGAAAAGTTTGTGCATTCTTGAGGTAAGGGCCAAGTAGGGAAAAGTATTAATATTGTGAAATATTTAAAATCTACAAAGTACTTAGATCTACAAACTACAGATAGAAAAAAAACACTTAAGCTTGGTATGTAACAACAACATCTAACATTTACAAAAGTGTACTAGCCTAAAAAAAAAAACAATACCACCATACAAAAAAAAAAAATGATAACAAAAGTAGGAGCTCAGTCCCTTTACAATACACATTGTGACAAACAAATTTTAGAAATTATTGACACTGTAAAAACATTTATTAAAAAGATAGCACAGCAGTAATTTTTTGGTAATTTTTTACTTACCGGGTCCATGGCCGAATTTATTGAAATTTCCAAAGTCAAATTTTGTCGCACCCTGCTAGTTTTTGAGTTATAACGCCATACTCGAACCTAACCTCAAATTTACACAAACTCCTAAAATTCCTCCTTCTTAAACTGATTACGCCCAAAATGGTAGATTTTATGGTAATACACTTATAATTTTATACGATAAATTTAATTTTACCTTTATTTAACAATTATTTTTAATTAAAAAAGCACAAGCGCTTTCCAAAAAATAATATGATTCTTTAATACATGTCAACAAAATTGTCTAGGTATTTTAGACAAATGTTGGTACACCAGGGACCCGCGAAACAATTAATAACTTATAATATATTACATATTGTTTGTTACAATTCAATACAAAAAAGAATGCAAACAAAAAATGTAAATATAGGTTCAAGAGTGTAATAATGCACCTAGGTAACTAAATACCTTATGGCACAGTACCAATCAACAGTTTATAGTATAATGCACAAAACATATATGTAAAAAAAATAAAACTTTTCAAAAAATAAACGTAAAGATCGTTCCTGGAAAGATTTGACGGGCGCTAATTTGTTAGTTGCGCGCCAAGTTCCTCAGAAGCACTTCAAATTTTCTAATTTGAAATGCTATCAAACTTTAAAAAAAGACTGGGCCTTAAAAGGGTGATTGTTTTTATGAACGCTCCTTGACTGTTAATAATCAACTTGGTTTGTTGAATAAAAACAATTGTTAAAGATCCAAAGTTGTAATTACCTGTTGTACAAACTTAACTTAATCTTATATTACAATATCATTCATAGTCTAACAATCTTTTATAATAAAAGATCAAGAATCTGCAAAGAATGTCTTCTTGCTTTTCAAAAAAGCATTAATATTATAAGTTCTGCAAAACTTTTCTTGTTTGTTCTAAATTGAATTTTATCTTTATTCGCCTTTAGAATAATAACAAAAATGTCACATAATTTTTAGTGTCCAAAGGATTTTTTAATTGCAATTTTGAATTTGAAATTTACTGTAACTTTAAAATTTTCTAAAACCTGGATTTAAAATCATGACAATCAAAAACTTATCTGGTGCTGTCCACCTTCTCATCTTTGATTGTCACACCTGCTCACGGAACCTGCAGCATCTAATATTTCACTTTAACAGGTTAAAAGATGAAAATAATTTGTATTTTTCGGAAATAATGGATAAGGAAACCTTATATTCTGGAAAGTTCAATTTTTCCCGATGTACAATAAGTTGAATATTTTGTTTTGGACAAAGGCGAATTTTAAAACTTTATGCATAAGAAAATTATGACAATGTTAAAAAAAATGACTTCTTACTATTTTTTTATCTTGGTAACACAACAACATAGTAAATCCTTTGCAGGTGGAAAATATTACAACAAACGGGGTTGAAGCGGCTTGTTTTAACAAACAATAAATAAAACATGACGCTATAAAAGCAACAAAAAATAATGTAAAAATTAGGATTAAAAATAAGAATCACTGTTGCAGGGGTTTCTGCAACATTCATAAAACAACAATTAAACAAAAGATAACAAAATAAAAAATCAGATAAATATACTATTAAATCCTACATATAATTGAAAATGTTCTTAAATGTTTTAAATTTTCAAAAATGTACTCTCTGCATGCTACACAAAATTTTTTCAGAATCTTTAAGTTCTTATGTAAGGCGGTAACAAGTTTCATTTTGGGTGCTAGATAAAGTTTTAATTTCATTGTTTTGGGAATTGGCGTTTCTAGGTGTTCATTAATATTAATTCTAGTTTGGTATGGATGGCTTATAAATTTTTTACATTTGGGGGATCTGTGAACATATACACAGGTGGACAAACAGTACAGTGAATGCACATCAAAAACATCTTTTGGTAAAAGCCGTGAAAAGCGTCTGCTTTTCCTGAAAATTTTTTTAGTATATAATTTTGGGCTATGTTTAAACTGGATAAAGTGTTGTGGTAGAACCACCCCATACAACCACACCATATCTGAGCAATGTTCCCAATCCCTTGTATACCATGATTAAAAGCTGAGTATTTAAAATTTCTCTAATTGTGTAAAATTTATATATTAATTTTCTAATATTATTTGTTAATCTAAGGACATGGTGATCCCATTTCAAGTGTTTGTCAATTACAACTCCTAAGTATTTTGTGCAATCAACAACTAAGTATTTTGTGCATACAACAACGCCGCGCGTTCTACTGTTTACTTTTGTCGGTTTCGTCGATGTATTTGCCATTTTTTAAATCAAAATAAATTACAATTTTTATACAAACACGCTTTTTGTTGCATAAAATAGTGAGTTGAAAGACGAGTTTAATTTTTGTTATTTTTGAGGAAAAACAACGTAAACATCACGCAAATAATGTGCTAAACACTGCAGTGTTACCGCTTGCGGCGGTCTGGGTTTCCCTTTCGGCGAACCTGGGTGTGATTTTCAAGGAAAAAAGGGACGTTTTTAATGCGTTCCCTATTTCAAGATTTATGGCTGATGGGAAAGTGTTTATTGGTTGGGAGAGGTATTCAGTCTATGAAGATTTTGGTGTTACTCCTTTTTAAGTGTCAAGAACCCTTTCATAAATTTGACAATTGCCCAAATCAACTATCCTGTGAACGTGTTAGGACCACATAGTTCTCGCGAGTGTGACAAAAATACTCAAAAACATGTAAAAACTGCATGATGCTAACCAAAAATATAAGCTAAACTACAAGATGACCATGGAGCTAGTGACGAAGACTGTCCCTTCCTATCAATACCTATGATGTACTTGGGGTAAGATTGATTTGGTCCTATCAATGGCTGATACACAGTAAAATTGAACTTCCCGAAAATCTTGATAACTTGGTCAATGACATTGGGGGGATACTATTCAGACTGTGATATGTCAGGAAAAATTAAATTAGGTAATAAAATTTTGACTGCATTTCATTTAAATATTGCAGCAAAAAAAAAAACTTTAATGAACTAATTAGCTTTCTAGAGGGATATAACCTCAAATTTTGTGATATTTTGTGCTAACAGAATCTTGGTATCATGAAATAGTGATAACTTCTGTATTATTTTATATTACATAATAAAGCTGACTTTAATAAAAATGATGGTCGGTAGTCTATTAAATCAAATTTAAAACATACAGTACCATATCAAACTAACTTACCAAAGTGACCCTAACAAGTATTGAATTAAATGTTGGTGATGTTCTTGATATTTTGCATTTAAGGCCACCTTCTACAACACCCATTTTCGTAGATATTGAAGCTTATTTCTCAAAACCATTTAAAAGTAGGTTGATATCCTGTTAGGGGATATAAATCTGAACTTGTTATAAGAATAATGAACTCTTATTATAATACAATATTAAACCGTTTGGCTTTGTATCTACCATTAACACTCCTACTAGGGTTACAACGATTCATCCACCATCTTGATCATATATTTTGAAAAAATGAAGGAAATTTAGGTACTCATCTTTTTTATTCATTCTGCCATCCGGACCACTATCCAACCATGTTTGTATAAATGGTGCTGCAAGTACAGGCAAACAGATGAGACAAATTCACAGTGTAACTAAAATAGATTATATACTATTAAAAAATCTCATTGAAAGACAGAATTTTACAGTATCTATAACACTCAGGACCCTGATTCTGCAATAGTAATGTTAACCGATAAATTTATGCCTTAAACCAAGCTAAGTCTCAAAAAACATATTTCAATAAAAATTTCAAAAAAATTAAACCTGGTTACAAAGGATAATAACACATAAAAAAAGGACAGAATGAAAAAAAAACTTCTTAACATAACACCTTAGAGAATAAATTGACCTTGGAATTAAAAAAATTTTTAACAATTAAAAACGTAAAATGACTTTTACAAAGCGAAAATTTTGAAGAGTGGTACTGATCTGAAAAAATAAAAAGTTATAAATGAGGATCGATTCAAACTGTTAAACATGACAACAATTTTAACATAATCCACAACAATATTCAGTTTAGTAATCTTTAGATATGGCTAATTTTGCAACAAGTTTTTTGTTAATATTGTTACAACATGTTAAAGAATAAAGTCTCCTTGAATCCCCTACAGATAAAATCAACAGCACCATATTTATGTTCCTGAGGCCAACAAATAAAAATTAAATTATTAAACAAATAGCCACACTAAAAAATTCCGTGCTCCTGGTGCTGACGGCAAACCTCAAATTGTTAAACACCTTCACATGTATATTGCTTCACCACTCGCTCACATCATTAACTTGATTTTTTGAACAGCTAAAGTCCCTAAATCTTTTAAGGGGGCAATAGTCAAACCCATTTACAATCGGGGACAGATCTAATATGGGGAACTAACTGACCCATTAGTATCAAAATACATTTTCTAAGATTTTTGAAAAATGTCTGAAGGATCGTTTGGTGGTTTTTTAACCAAAATGAAACTTTATAAACTCAGTATGGCTTTGGGACGGTCTCAGCACAACTGATGCAGTTTATGAACTGTGTGAACCACAGTTTATACCATTACCGGGAAAAAGTTATTTCTCTCCACCTTTTTTGAAGCCACGGGAAATTTAACCAATAGGAACATTTTCCTCATATTCTGGGCATGCTCATCCTGCCAATTGATGAGGACGATTTCTTTTATTTATAATAACCAATTCGGCCCAGTTTTGTCTTTTTTTTTACGCGGGTTTTCCACAGGAGAGATGAACAGATGCCGCACCTGATTGAACTGAACCCCCGCCCTGACTGGGGGGCTTCAATCAAACGTCTTCGGTTTTTTTTTATTTTTGATCTCAGGGGCAGCTGGTGTTTAAATTGTTTGGGGGGGTTGGAAGCGTTGTTTATTTTTCGGTGATTTTAAGTGATTTGTTTAAGTGTTTTTGGTTTTTTGACAATTAATTTGTGAAAAGGTGACTAGTGTTTTCAATTTCATTTTAAAAACCATGGTTGTGCGTTGTTTTGTCTGCAAAATTTACAAAAAAAATTAATCCAGCTTTAGGATATTTTAGCTTTTTAAAAATGAAACATTGTGAGTAGATTTTTACATAAAGTAGGATTAAAGTAGGTACCTATTTATGATCCCAAAATAAAAGGCAAACATTCCTGTGAAATTTGTCAGTCGTATTCAAAGAAGACTCAAGAACTGTCTGATGATGCATTATATATACACATTTTAGAGCATACCTGAATGCTGCAAAGGATTGTTTGGAACCTCAGGTCTCAGATCAAACTTTCTTTGAGTTTTGGATCCTGCGAAAGTCTATTTGTCCGCCATTTTAAAGATTTTGCCATTTTGCCAAATATTGGCAAAAAAATAAGAAAAAAATTTTTGAACTGCCTTTCCAACATCCTTGAAAAACTTCCCCAAAACTTATTTTGCATCTTTGTTTACCAGAACAAGAATATTTTACACTTTCAAATTTTTAAATAGAAATTGCTTTCAAAAACAAAAAAATCCAAAAACGTAATATTCTTTATAGGCCTATTATTTATAAGTGCAAGGTAATAAACCCCCACATTTGAATTCAAACAAGAATAGAGTGACAAGGAAATAGATATGTCATTTTTTTTAAAGAAATTTTTTTTTTTTAAAACTATTTTTAAATCATTTTCAGTCTGTTAAAAAAAAGGCGGGTTTTTTCCCCCAGTAATTTCTATCCAGTGGTTCTAAAAAATGTATAGGTATTCATTTTACTGAGGTAGTTATTAAAATAATTTAACTGTTCCCCCTTAAACTTCGGATTACTTTAAAAATCTTGGGAAAAAATTTTTTTTCCCCTCTATGTCTTGGTGTCGTAGGCCTAAAATTATATTTTATGACTTTTTTTTAATTTAGTTTTTTAGGGGGTTTTGGTGTTTTTTTTATTGTGGATAATAGGCTACCTTCACTTTTAAAAATTTTTATACTGTACTGTAATGTTCATTCTGGGGGTTCCCGGTTTGCTCGGTATGAGTAAAAAAAAATTATTTTTTCCCGGGGTTTTAAAGGGGCCCTTTTTAAAAATTTAAATTTGTATGACCAATAAAGCTATATGATTTTTTTTTGTTCACTTGACCCATTATATATTTTTTTTAAAATATCTTAAAATCAAATTTTTAACATGACTTTCATTTTATTGAAATGACTACCCCCCTGAGAATAAAAAAACAATTTAAAATATTGTTTTTATGTTCTTCAACATCAACATTTATTTCTCTTGAGGTAGCCCACCCCCTTTAAGGTTTTTTTATGGGGGGGGTGAACCATTTTTAAAAAAAAATTTTTAAAAACATCATTTTTGAAATTTTTTTCCCCCATTTTAAAACCCTTTACCTTCCCCCGCTATAAAAATTTTGGAAATAATGATCTTTCCCCCAAAAATTCTTTTCCCCGGGGTTTTTTTTTAAAACCTCAAGTTGCTATATCATTTAATTTACTAATTTGTTTAAAATTTAAATTTTAAAAACCCGGCCCCCGTCAAATTTAATTTGGGGTTTAATCACAATTTTTTTAAACATGGGGCTGGGGAAAATGAGAAAAAAAAGAAAAAAACAAATCCCCGGGTTACCCCCAAATTAAAGAGTTAAATAACTGATTCGTTTCGGTATAAACTGTGGGTGAACGGTCACAGATAGTCTGGACAAGGGGGAAAAAATGTCTTCTGTCTTTCTGGATCTGGCGAAAGCGTTTGACAAGGGGCCCCCTTTTTTTGCTTCTTCAGGGTGTTGAAATATTTGGAGTGAGGGGGGCCTTTTTAAGGGGTTTAGTGACCCCTTTTGTAACAGAATCGGTCTGTTAGGGTTTTTGGCCCCTTCGGTGAGTGACCCATTAAATCCCCAAATTGGCATTCCACAGGGCTGTTCTGGGGGGCCAATTTTTTTCTTTATAAATTAACTAAAGCTAACTTCCCCCAAATTAAAAAGGGTCTGTGGTGTCTTACGCTGATGACACGGCTTTTCGTGTTTTGTGGGGATAAGGGGCCGGCAAGAGACTATCAAACAATCAAGGGGAAAAATTTAAAAACTGGTTGGATCTTTTAAGTTATTTTAAATTCTCAAAAACAAACTACATTTAAAATTGAATGCGCTTTTTTTAAATTTAAAAAAAATAAAAATAATTCAAATTTATAAAGTAGGCCATTCAATTATTTTTCCCCGGGTCCCCGGCGTACCAACCCCAAAAAATCTAAAATCTGTGAACAATTTTGTTGACATTTTTTTTAAAATGAAAATAATATTTTTAAAAAAGCTTGTTGGGCTTTTTTTATTACAAATATTTGTTAAATGAAAATTTTAAAATTTAAAATTTTTCTTATAAAGTAATAAGGGAGTTCCATAAAATCTTCCATTTTTTTGGGGTAATCAGTTTTAAAAAAGGGGGAATTTTTTTGAAAAGTTTTTTTGGGGAGGTTTAGTGGGGCGTTATAACAAAAAGCAGCAGAGTCCGACAAAATTTGACTTCAGATTGGGGGTCGGCCCCAAAAAACCCATACCAAAAATTTTTAAAAAATGGCCAAAATTTCCATAAAATTTTTTAAATTCCAAAAGGAAATTTATTTCTTTTAAATGTTCATGCAGCTTATTAAAAACAGTGCTACAAAAGCAGAAACAACTTTTTTATTTTAACTGAGAATTAAAAAATTAAAATCATCTCTTCCCCAAAAGTATACTTTCTGTGGAAAAAATTCTTTAATTTGTTTCGTTAAAAATTAAAACCCATTTACTTTTAAATTATTATATTTACCTTGTGCTTCGATGTGAATGTTGTCTAAAATTATTTCTATCTCGGTGACTACGAGATCGTCTTGATCTTGAACTGTTTTCTGACTTTACAGATTCAGTTTCCATAATGCTGACAGTTTCATTACCCATAAAAGAGCCCCAAAATATCCACTTACAAATGTACTCATGGATTTGTTGGGCTCATAGCTGGAATGTTCTATTATTTTTCAATTATTTCAGAGTTCAACGACTCTGTTGATG